>LOEQ01006936.1:32703-46243 GCA_001685075.1 Bramus lutescens | reverse complement strand
TTCTGTTCTGTCTACTCCACCCACCTAAGGGTTGGCCTATCAAAAGGGGCCAAGGCAGTTTCTTTATTAACCAATGAAAGTAACACATAGACAGATAACCCTCCTACATCAAGTAAGTCTTCACATACGCCTTGCTCAATGCCTGCACGAGGGAAGCGTGTATATTCACGTGGAGACCTTTCAAGATCAAAACTGATTACCATGGTAGTTGCGAGTTGTTGTTTCTGACCGAGGATTTCCCATAGTGGTTGCGAGTTGTTGTTTCTGACTGGGGATCATTTGTGTGAGACTGTGTCTGACACTAAAGGAAGGACGGTCCCTTGGAAGGCTCCATCTCACTCCATTATTTCTCTTTTCATGGTTCTTGGGGTTTTTAACACGAGAATAACTTCCTTTTGGGCAACTGTATAGTCACCTTACTCTTCCTCTGAGAGTTCCCATGTATGATCTTTGTCCCTTGTGATTACTACAACTCCCTGTTTAGATGGCTAAGTAGCTTACAGGAAAATGGGCTCTATGGTTGTTGGAATGAGAAACATCACAATCTGAGTTTGGAAATTTAAGTGGAGTCATTAGGAAAAAGCTAAACTACCTTTTTTTAAAAAAAACTGTATTTGCTGTATGTGTAATAAGCGTGTGCACACATGTGCATGTGCAGGAGCATTCATTCACCTGTGCATGGATGCAAGGGCAATAGAGGTCAACATGCACTATCTGCCTTTGTTACTTTTTGAAAAAGGGTCTCCCAGTGAACCTATAGTCCACTCTTACAGCTACAATGTCTGCCCAGTGAGCCCCACCTCACAAGTGTGTGATGCCACAGCTGGCTTTTACATTGGTAGATGTTGCCAGTCCACAATTGGCTTTTCACACTTACACAGTAAGTGCTTGACCCACTGAGCCACTTCCAAAGCCCCACAAATGGGTTACATGCACACACACATACACACACACACATACACACACACACGTAACACCAACAACATTTAAAGAAAAAGAGACCATGAATTTGAAAGAGAGAGGAGGTAGGGTACATGGGAGTGTTTGGGGGGACAAAAAGGGAAGGAGAAAGGATCCAAAAAATTTTAAAAATAGTTCAGATGGCTAGGAATAGCTCAGTTGGTAAAGTACTTGCCTCTGAAGCTTAAAGATTGGAATTTAATCCCTAGAATTTATATTATTTTTTAAAAAGCTAAGTATGGTGGCACAAACTTGTAACCCCAGTGCAGGGGTAATAGAGACAGGTGGATCCCTGGGGTCACTGGTCAGGCAGCTGATCCAAATTAACAAGTTCTGTGCCATTAAGAGATCCTGTGCCAAAATACAAGCTGGACAGCACATACAGAATGATGTCTGAGATTTTCCTTTGACCTTCACATGTGTTCACACAGGCACGCACATGCTTGCACGCACATACAAGGAGCTCTTCAGACTCTGTTAGTGGGGAAAGTGACCTGGATATGTAATGTTTTGGCTTGCAGATGTATGATTCTGTGTCATTACCCACATCACCCAAAGCACCAAGAGTGATGTGCTTGCTGCAGCCTCGCTGGAAGTGATGGGAGCAGAAATAAGGTCTTTCTTGTCTTTGTTCAGGAGTGAGTCTACAGGGACTAAGAGAGCTACCCTGTCCTCTGAGCCGAGCATGTCAGTACCCATCAAGGCCTTGTCTGTGACTCTGAGGTAGGTAGTGTGGCCAAAAACATGTGGTTAAGGCAGTTTGAAAAATGGTGGCCTAGATGATGGAATTCAGTCACCATGAAGAGCAAAGCACAAGAGGCCATTTTCTAGCCCGATCTCAGTTGGGAGGCAGCACCACGACCGTCTTTGGGGCTAAGGATGCTCAACTCAGCTCCTCAGCACCCACAAACCATATGATCTGCTCTACCTCCCTGGGGAGTTGGCTGTCCAATGCAGGAGGGATGGTGGGAAGGGTGCATGTGGTCCCTAACTCTCAGCGGGAATGGCCACAAATCCAGTCAAAGGAAGGGCCACTCCTGCCCAGTGATTCTGTGAAGTCAGAAATAAAATCAAGGTAGGAGAGATGAAGGGTTTTTTCTTTTCATTTTCCCCGAGGAATAATTCATAAGGCCCTCACCCATTTCATTTCTGTGATCATTGGACAGAGTGAGCAGTGGGTGTCGGCATAGGCTGGCTAGGATCATATATTTCTTTAATTCTTGAAGAATTCTGAAAGGAAGAATGATCAAAATTCAAACTTTAAAAATTGCACCGTGAGTGTGGCCATAAAATTCCACAAAAGGTAGCACAGCTATTGTTTGAACCTCCCCCCAAATGGAAGCTTTTAATTCAGATTTTTACAAAGTATTTATACACACACACATAGATGGCATCCAGTTAATAGATAACTAAAAGGAAGGAGTAGTCTCCTGTGTTTAGAAAACAAGTATGCTGTCAATCAAAGCAGTCCCCCATCCCTCCCTGCTTTGTTCTGGATGCTTCCCAAGATGCGTAGTCGCTAAGTGTTTAAATATATAAAGATGGCACAATAGGTTCTATTTCCATGGAAGTAAACTGGACTCTTAATTACTATACCAGAACTGAGTCATTTTGTTTTCTCAGGCACATGAATGGAAATGCCATCTCCCTTCACTATGACACACTGCCAGTTAATTATAATTAATGTATAGTTACTTCCTCTCCACCTCCCACAAAGGGAGTAGAAAAGAAACAGCCTTCAAAATTAAAACTTCCAGAACCTCAAAGACAACTCATAAGGAACAGGCCAGCTTGGGAAGTTACCAGCCTTGCCCCATGTCAAGAATCCAGCAATCAGACATTTTCCTTTTCCTAGTTAAGGAGGGGAATCTCTCATCTTAATGCCAGAGTTCTACTGTGTTTCCTGCACTGCCTCTTCTTCTCTCTCATCCTTCATGATTCTTATGTAAGTCTTTCCTACACAACTACAAGTCTTCAAAACCATCAACACCTTTCACCCCCATAGGCCACAAAGGGCTTTATTTACATAGTAGCAGGTACTATGAGAGGCATCAGAGGAGAACTCCAATGACTCCAGCAGATCCTGCCCTATCCAATGTGTCAATCTATATCCATCTTTCCCTGGGCTCCTAGCACCCAAGGAAGAAGCATTTGTCCTCGCATTTCAGGAATATTTTCTAGTAGGAGCTAAATTCTCCACCTGTGAGGCTATTCTTGGTTGTTAACCTGCCCGACTACCCCCTGTGAGTAACTAACCCCCTTCCCATGCATGTATGGGCACACCTGTGAGGGACTTTTGGCTTAACTGGATCACCTGAAGTAGGAAGACCCTTCTAATCTGCATCTTTGAGTTGGGAAGGCACATCTTTAATCCAGTTCTTCTAAAGTGGGAAGTCTGCCTCTAATCTGGGCCACACCTTCCAGTGGCACCCTATATAAAGGACATTGAAGAGGGAAGCTCTCTGTCTGTCTGTCTGCCTGCCTGCCTGCCTGCCTGCCTGTTTCCTCTCACCTTTGCTAGCAAGTCCATTTCCTTCACTGGTATTTTTCAAGTTCTTGTCACATTTATTTATTTATCTATTTATTTATTTAATTAGTCGTTCATTCCTTTATTGGGGAGGGGCATGAACATGCTATGGCACTCATATAAAGGTCTGAGAACAACTTTTGGGAGTCGGTTCTATCTTTCTACTAATTTCTACCCCAGATCTTGGGGATTGAACTCAGGTTGTCAGCTAGACACTAAGTACCTTTATTCCCTCAGGTAAGCTTCCTGGCCTGACTTTGAATGCTCCTGTGTTGCAGAATATTAGTTTAACTAGGCAAAGATGTTTTGCATTTCTTTCTGCTGCATTTGTTTAATGTTGCAAGGATGTGTGTTTAATTATGTAAAAATGGGCTGCATTTGTTTCACCTTGCCTGCCTAAGACACCTGATTGGTCCAATAAAAAGCTGGATGGCCAATAGCTAGGCAGAAGAGGGATAGGCAGGACTGGCAGGCAGAAAGAATGAATTGGAGGAGAAATCGAGGCTCAAAAAGAGAGAAGAATGAGAGTAGAATGTGGACAGAATGAGACATGACATGCCCAGGGCCAAAAGCCAGGCAGCCACCAGCCATATATGAAAACCAGTGAACGGAAGATATATAGAAAAAAGGTAAAAGCCCCAAGGCAAAACATAGATGAAGAGAAACAGGTTAAGTTATAAGAGCTAGCAAGAAGAATTAAGCTAAGGCCAAGTATTTAAAACTAATAGTAAGTCTCCATCTCATGATTTGGTAGCTGGTTGGTGGTCCAAATGTTTTCCTGGTACACTCTTGTTTTCATTTCCCACCCCACAATTCTTCTCTCTGACTGACTTCCTCCTAATTCTTTGGCTACTGTGCCTGCCCCCTCTTGTCTCTACTTCCTCTATAAATGGAGGAATTCCCTGAGGAACCATTCTGATTAATTTTTAGCCTTATTTAAAAAAACAGAAAGCAAACAAAAACCAAAAGTATCTTCATTATTTTTATTGAAAATATTTTATCATAAAATATATTCTGATCATGGTTTCCTATTCCTAATCTCCTCTCAGATACTCCCCACTTCCTGCCCATCCAACTCCATGCTTTATTTCTCAATTTTTAGAAACAAACAAACAAAATAGGCAAGTAAAAACAAAACAAGGGGGCTGGAGAGATGGCTCAGGGGTTAAGAGCATTGCCTGCTCTTCCAAAGGTCCTGAGTTCAATTCCCAGCAACCGCATGGTGGCTCACAACCATCTGTAATGAGGTCTGGTCCCTCTTCTGGCATGCAGGCATACACACAGACAGAATATTGTATATGTAATAAATAAATAAATATTTTTTAAAAAGCCCCAAACCAAGAATTTTAAAAGAAAGAAAAAGCATAAGAAATACATACACTCACACAGAGAAAAGCCAAACCCATAAAAAACACAAAACCAGAAATCATAATACACCCACAAAAGACCAGTAAAATACAAAATACCCAAGCAAAGCAATATGAGACAAAAAAAAGTTACAAAAATATCACTGAGTTTGTTTTGTGTTGGTCATCAACTGCTGGGCATTGGACCTGCTTTTAAGTTTTCTTTGCTATTTCCAGAGGTTGGTTGGTTGGTTTGCTTGCTTGCTTTGTGTGTGTGTGTGTGTGTGTGTGTGTGTGTGTGTGTGTGTTTCTCCAAACACATCTAATCATTTCTCTGTCCTTTAAAAATCTTCAAAATCTCTTCGCTATCTTTAAGGTGAACCCAGTAAACCTGCTTTGGTCTTTCTCAGCCTGCCCTAACCAGACTCCCAGCCTCATCTCCTAACCTACCTTGAAACTCTCCATAAAAATCCTGGTGGCTGCTGGCAATGCAACAAGCAAACTGCACTTCCTCCTTGTTTCTACATCTTAAAATATGCTATTGATTTTGCTTAGAGCACATTCTTTTATTCATCTTAGCAATCAAAGACTTTCTCCCAGTCACTCTAAGTGTATCTATCACTGGCATTAGCAACTCTCATTTCAATTCTGTTGTCACGGCTGTTTGAGTTCAAGACAAGACTTACTTTGCTGAGTCTGTTTTCCCATTGTCTAGCATGTACCTACATGAGCAATAAATTCACTTATTGGGGGGTTGAATGAAGTGGGAGATCTCATTCTCCTAGGTTCTAGGCCTTGTATCTACCTAAGCCAAACTCAGAACACATGGTTTGTTCTGAAGACAACTCTTCTAAGCCAACAAGCCTACCCTCACAAAATGATGGGCATCAGTTGTGAGTCTTTGAAACAAATGTGGCTCCTATTGCTAGAAACATGTTTGTTTTGCCTTGTTGGTAGTCGTGGAAATGAATTACAACCTTGGGTTAAAGGGTATTTCTCAGTCAAGGGGATGTGGTATCAGCTGATGGGGAGAGAGGGTGTCTTGGAGCTAGCATCCTATTTATAGCTGGTGTTGACTCTTCCAAGCCACTAAAGCACTGAACCGTGACACTGGCCTCCCCTTTTCTTGTGGTCCTTTGCTAACCCACGCGTTGAAGAAAGGTTTGCTCTTCTATTTTAGAATGTCTTTGTTTCTAGGTTAAAAACTTCTGTTGGTTCTGTTGGGAGCTGCGGAGAGCTTTGCTAAGAATTGACTCTCTTGGAAGTTTCTGGGTCTTTTGGTACATTTGTGAAGTCCTTATGGGCTCAGAATGAGTCAGGATTCTTTCTCTCGTCAAACTGCAATGTGTCCAAGAGTAAGAGGCCATGAATACTTTTCTTTTTGCAGTTCACTGGGCCAAGTTTAGCTCTTTACTTTCAGAGTACAGATTAGCAGAACTTAGTAATTATTTAGGAATAACATCACCCATCATAAGCTTAGATAACTTATCTTGAACACACGGGTGAAGTACTTATAAAATCACCATTGTAGTGTTCAGTGCTTCAAGGTGCAAGAAGACCCCAAGGAATACAATGTCAAAGAAAGAGCTCTTTGAGCACAACGACATCATAATTCTTCAGATAATTTCTAGGGCTAAAATAATAGTCCCTAAAATTTTATTATAAAAATATTTCATTTACAATTAGAATATCATTACAATAATGAGTGCCTGTATTGAAAAAATCATTAGACTTAGACCATATAATAGTGAGAAAAATCAAGGATTTTCAGGTGGTTGTTTTGGAATCATTTTCAAGTTCTGGGTATGTATAAATTGTGAGCCCTCTTCAGATGACATGGTGAAAACAAAGAGGGAGATGAAGGCTGACCTATCAGGATGACTTGACTGGGATGTGCGGTCCACTTCCCCCCTGCACAAGGAGCAGAGAGTAGGGCCCTGGGAGCAGATGCCCTGTCTAGATCTTAGCTGTGCTGAGGTGGGTGAGTGTGGGACACTGAGGTCCTGTGCTCACAATGACTGTACCGGTTTCATTGTTGCTATAGTACAATGGTGCCATACAGTATTTTGCTTGTTGTGATTCCTATGGTTTATGGATTTATTGTCAGTCAATTTCCAGGTATGTTTCTGAATGACTTGCAGTCTCTTCAAGCAAATTACTGTATATTTTAGTATTTTTTGAGAAAGAGAACTATCAGTAGAAATTAGTAGTTTGTGGGTTCAGAAGAAAGCACACCAAGTGAGTTGAGGGGACCCCTGAGTCTGACTGAGAAGGGGTCTCTGAGTCTATCCCCATCAAGATCGGCAGGACCCCTTTGCGCTTGAGTGGTGCCTCCCCTCCACACCGCTTCCATTCTGTCTGCCAGCTGTGACACATCCCTCTGCCTCATCTGACTCTTAACTGTAGGAGGGAACCAACCCTGAACAAAGGGAATCCAAGCTGATAGGCCCCTTCAGGCAGGCCTCTAGGAGCAAGGAGGGAAGCTGGAGAGTTACTTTCCCATTACTGCATTTCCGGTGTGGTCTCAGCTTCCTCCGGATAGCCCTTTACCCTGCTGAAGGATGGGGTGGAGGGATGGGGTGGGGGTGGTAACTCTCCCTAGCTGTTGTGCGCTCTGAGATACTTGTGTTTTCTCTATCTCTTGCGCGTGCGGGTGTGTGTGTGTGGGGGGGGGATTCTATTTCGTTCCTAGTCAAGGGATTGAATTCTGGTTGTTACAGTAACAAAGGAAACATTCAGATGCCTAGCGCTCCTACCATAGAGGGTGGGGGTCCAAAGACCTTGCACTTGAAGATCTAAATGTAATTTTGATCTGAGTGAAGGAGGAAGCAAATGTTCCACTTCCCCTCCAGGCTACCTATCCTGACCAGACAGGAGATGCCCGCAGAGGAGAACTGAGCACTCCAAGTTGCTCATGGGGAGGGGCTGAGAGCAACCCACTTCCTGAGTCAAAAGCTTTGCAAAGCAAGGTCAGGTCCCAAGTCTGTGTTGGAGAGCCTGTTCCTGCCACCTTGCCTTTACCCCAATGTGGAGCCCCACTTCCCAAGGGCAGATCCACACTGCAGGGAGCCCTGGGAGGCAGGCCCACGGGTCATCAGAAGGTGTCTGTCTTCCTCCATCTGTGATCTGCCACAGGGAGAGAAGGACTGGGGAACATTCCTTCTGTAGTAAACAGCCCAGACCAATTTGCACCCAGTGGCTGGGCTGTAATCTTCTCATTACGCTTTGCATACTTGCAACCAAGTTTTCTATGGCTTCGGTACAAATAAAATTGCAATCAGCCTGTCAAAGGAGGCTCTTGAGAGCATTCACCTGTGGGAAGAAATGGACCCTAAATGTCCTTTAACAAGCCGAGCGCCCTCCTGCCTCCCCAGCTGGAAGACAGTCTATACGCATCAGAAGTGCTGAACCCTCTCTCCAGGCTTTCTTCGGTAATGCGAGCAACCTCAACGCCTTCTAATCGTATTGCTTGCCGGTGCCAGCTTCCTTGAGCTGCGCTTGTGCATGTCAGTTTCAGCTGCCACATTTAATTTTCATGGCCTAAGGGCCTCCTGGGCTTTTTCTGCTTTTCTGAAGTGAATTAAATATTACTAACATGTGACCTCAATTCCAATGTATATCATCTGCTGCAGATAGGTCTACTCATGCCCACAAACATTTATGTGTTGGGACATATTAATTGCACATGTTAGTGAGAGTCATTGTGATGTGTCCATACATGCACCGAGTATATTTATCCATCTTTCTTCCACCCATGCTGCCTCCTTCCCTAATAGTACACTTTTCAATTGCTAGTAATCATGAAGCTATTTTCAGATCAACTTTTTTATTTTTCAGTTTCCACATATGAGAAAGAACATGTAACACTTGTCTTTCTGGGTCCGTATTCTTCTTAACACAATAACTTCTGGTTCCACCTACTTTGCTGCAAATGACAGATTCCTTTTTTGTTTCTTTATGACCAAATAATACTCCGTGGTGGATATATACATGTCCTACACCGTTTATCTGTTTCTGGGCATCTTGCCCAATTTCCTATCTCAGCTATTGTAAATAGTGTTGCAATAAACATGGCCCAGGCCTATTTATTTCAAAGTAAAGATAAAGAATAAAGCAATAAACTCTCATATCTGGATCCTAGATCATTGTGCTTAAAGTAAGGTGTTTAGTTAGAACAGAAGAAGCAAGTCATAGAGAGGCCAAGTGTGTGGCCAGAGGTAGACTGTTACCTGCTCATCTTCCTGACCACCCATAGGTAAATGTGCCCATAAGAATGAGATGTAATCAAGAGAATACATATACACATCACATGAGATTACACACTACAATGCAGGTATTGGAGAGACACCAAGCTGCTTTAGCAAAAGTAAGCAACAGCTTCCAGAGTCAATGATCCTGCAGACCTTGTCTGGACATGATTAACCTCTGTCAGATAACCCTTCCTCTGGTGTGTGACATCTGAACACTAGTTGTCACCTGCTGTAACTCTCATGGCCCCTGACATCAGACATGTGTTATGCTTGGTTCCCCACAAAGATTGGTGGAAAGGAAGACGTCCAACCCACTAAGCTAGATTACTTATCCAACTTAGTGATGCAAAGTCAAGGGTCTCACCAAGATGTGTCCCTGTGGTAGGAGAGCTGCAGCAATGGGGACAGTGTGGTCCTGTTCCCCCCAAGGGAGATGCATCTCAAATCCGAGCTAGACGGTGTAATCCTGGCACTGTTCCTTTAGCAGAACATCTGTTACTAACAAATGGGATGAGCCTGGAGAATTCCTAGGCTACCCTCGCCAGGGTCCTGTAGGAAACCCTTGTGGGGTCTTCACTGGCCTTCACTCAAGGACTGTGCCAAATCCAGCCATGACCACCATGATGTTCTCTGAGGTTCTTTGGGGGCCAGTTTTGGGGTGGGGCAGAGTCAGAGAGCACACTTCTGCCGCTTCCCAATGGTTGTTCCCTAGCCAGCCCTCAGTCGCTAGTGTTTCTCAAGTCATAGTTTAGCTGTGAACACCCCAGATTTTCTTCCCGCGCTGACCACAGTGGCTGCTGGTGGTCACGCCGCTTTCTGGCATAGCTAGGCAGCAAGCCAGCCACCTCAGAGCAGCAAGAGGAGGCGAAGAGGAAGGCTGCCTTTCCTTCATGGCTGAGGAGGGACTGTGGGTACCCACTGCCTGGACGCTCGGGCTGGAATCAAGCTGAACAAATTATAGGGAGTGATTCAGGGACAGGAGCAGGGACACAGGCATCAATCCAGACCAAAGCTTCCAGAGGCCTCCGTTTCGTGAAAGGTGCTATAGCCTTTCTCTCTGTGAATAGATTCACCCGTGACAATTTCTGCAGACAGGAGGAGGAAAGAAAGACAAGAGACAGAAAACAGCCTGCTGAGGACACCACAATCTCAGCTCTTCAGGCTCCTCAAGGGTTTGTCTCCAGTCCCTACCCACATCTTGGTCCTTCATGTTTTTCTCTTTATGATGCCAAGATGACAGTCATGGAATTCTTTAGTTTTCTCGGAGCCTTGCCACTGAGGGAAATTACCCACTTGCAGCCACTGGATAATATTTACCAAGCAGCCTTGTGCTGGGAACTCAGGAGAATCTGGTCTTCTGGGAAGGGAATCTGTGTGTGGAACTTCAGAGGTTATCTGAGCGCTGTGTCTCAGTGGAGGCACGGAATGCGAGATTGGAGAAAAGAGACTTTAATATAGCAAGAGGGAATTCTCCAGTGGGGGTTGGAGGAGGAGGGCAACGAAGCAGGGAAATGCAGTGTGAGGGTAAAGATTTTGAGTGTCTTGATTGCTACTTAATTGAGTATATCTTGATCATCAGCAATTGCTTGCCTTTCACACTTATTCATATTCATATTCATCATTCCCTTTCTCTCCCCCCACTCTGCCCAGTCACTTGCTCTCCTCTCTTCTCCTTCCTTTCTCCCCTCCCCACTTCCCTCAACCAATGTGTTATCACTTCCCAATGCCTTCCTTTTATTCAATTTCCTGTTGAAATATGAACTAATCCTCCATCCTCTAGCTTAACCCCTTTTCTTCACACAGACCCTCTCCGCATCACCAGGCTACACAGAGTCCCCTTCCTGGAAACTTCTGTCTACATAGAGTCAATATGATGTGGCTAAGTACATTGATTTGAAGGTATATCGTCCCTCTTTCAAACACTAAAGGCTGTGTTTGATTCTAACTATCTTCCCCTGGGGCAGGCATGGGAAGATGCAGGAAGCCTGTTTGCCTCTGTGTTCTGGTATATGGAAAGTTCAGAGCTTTGCTTCTTTCTTCAAACTGTCACCACGTGTGACCTCATGTGGGCAAGCTCTTCGGTTCTTGGCCATTTCATCTGCATAATGACTCTTTGGGTGTTCTCTTTTCTTGCCTAGTGGGTGAGAGTTTGTTCCTCATAAAATATTTGAGAAGAAGAGCTGTCTTGCTCTTAAAAGACAGAGGGGACTAAAGCCCTACTTTAAACACAAACATTTGTATAAGCTGTGAGGGTGAAAAAGCACCAACCTTAGAAACTGTTCTCTGTACCAGTGCAAAGGAACACAGGATGAGTGGTGATTGTCAGCTAACAAAATCAGTGAGCCGTTCTACCAGAAGAGCTGGGGGTGGTAGCTGGGAACCCAAGGTCTTTTGTCCTGGACCACATCTCTTTTGCTAATTCCTTTTACAGGTTGCAGTTTTAAGATTTCTCTCCCAAGGTCATGAAGGAAAAGGGGATGATTAAGAAAGGTCACTGCTGCTAGTGGGGCCACAGCCCTGTCTAGAGGCTCACTGGAGAAGGCTGAAGGTTAGAAGAGTTCATGGCAGAAGTCCTGGGTTTAGGATCATATCAAGATCCAAGATTGTGTCTTAGCCATGTCTCCACCGTCCTGGAAATATGCACGGCCAATGTCTGAAGGCACAGTGGACCCCAGTAGTCTTTGAAATGTGCCACAAGTAGTTTCATCCTGTTTGTGTTTTATTCCAAATGATAACCCATGCTATCACTTACTGAGCAGCAACAACTGAGGGCCAGCTGGGTCTTATCCAAGATTATTCTACCAGGGAACAACTTTTCACGGGAAGAAGAATCTCCTGATGATACAGATTTCCAAACGGAGGCACGGAGGAGTTGCGTGAACTTGGTGAATTCCACACATATTGATTAGGAATTTTCATTCCCAGACTTAGAGTTGGGAAGCGGCTGAAGTGAAGCCCAGAGGCAACAGAGCCTGGATGCAGAGCAGAGTTCTTTCCAGGGAATGGAAAGAGGAATGAGTCCAAAGGATGAAAAGCCACTTTAGTCTCCACGTGAAGAAAATACCGTGGCTCCTGGAAGCCCTTTGAGCACCAAGTCAGGACTGCTAATGTTTACCAGATGATAGAGAAACCACTGGAATGTGCCTGCTCTGTTGTTTCAAAAGAGAAAGAGACAGTGGGGATGCTGAGGCAGGAGGATTGTGCAGAGGCTGGACGTCAGCCTGAGCTATGCGACAAGTTCAAGTTCAACCTGGGCCACACACCCACACCCAGAGAGAGACAGAGACAGAGGCAGAGAGGCAGAGACAGAGACTCTACCTGCCGTTTTGTGTTTTTAACTTGAGGATTGAAGTTGGGAAGAACTAAGCTAGTTCACTTTCTCTAGAAGTAGTATTAGCTGTGAAAGGCTCTGGTCTAGTTAATTGGGCTGGAGAAATTAGGAGGAGCTTTCTGAGAGGGACTTAGATGGACACCTGCTGTGGTTCAAATATGGACAGCTTCTCCAATGGTCCATATGAGAAAGTTTGATCCCTGGGGCGCTGGTTGGAGATGCTGTGAGAGATGATGTGGACCTACAGGAAGTCTGTAGGCTATTGGTACATGTCCTCAACATGGATGATGGGACATCTCTCTGTCCCTTTCTTTCCCTCCCCTCCTCTCTGATACAGTCTCATTATACAGCTCTGAAGGTCATAGATCACTAGTTTGTAGACCAAATGGCCTTGAAGTTACAGAAATCTACCTATCTATGTCTCTGGAGTGCTTAAAGGCATGTGCCAAGTTTTCTCTCTTAATCTTAGCTAGCTATTAAAATGTAGAAAGTTAATTTTAAAATGTCTCTTATTTTTGGATCAGTTCTATTCCTTGCCACATTATGGCTAAGTATTTTGGAACATAAATAATTACCTAATAAATAATTAAATCTATAGGGGAAAACAAAAACAAAACTACATTTCTTTTGCTCTGACCACCTCAGGAATTTCACTGTCGGGACGGGAAGTTAACCAATATAAGACGTAACCTGCAATCGGTTCCTGGGACTCCAGGCTCTTGCAGGAAATCCACCCAGCTCCCTAGTTTCCAGGAGTCAGCACCGCCACATTCACCATTACTTCTGAGGAATCTGTCCATGCATGCTGCTATCCTCAATTCAGGCAGGAGTTTTTCTTGCCTATATTTCTGCAACCACTTGAGCTCCCTAAAGACTCGGGTCTTTCCATTTCAAATCCATTTCCTAGGTGTTATGGTTTTTGTCTCTTTAAGAGGCAAGCCACACCCACTTCTGGCGACCCTGCCCTCCTCCCCCGCCATCTTGGATCTCTGTCTGTTCTTTTTCTTGGTGCGCGCCCATGTCTCTCTCGGGGCCCCTCTCTGTCTCTTCTTCTCTCTCTCTCCTTTCTTTCCCCCCTTCTTTAAGTAATAAATATCCAATTATATTCTGTACGATGTGTCTATGT
>LOEQ01006935.1:52369-64171 GCA_001685075.1 Bramus lutescens | reverse complement strand
GGAAGAGCAGGCAATGCTCTTAACCTCTGAGCCATCTCTCCAGCCCCTAAGTTTGCATATTCCATATGGGAAATACCACAAGTATTCCAAGCACTTGGGGTGAGAGAGCTTCTGCTTTTCAGGTTCAGAATGACAACGTGACCACAGAGAAGCCAAAGATGAACCTAATCAAATGGCAGTGATCCTGAGGCAGAGCAGATCCTGCAGGTTTTCTGCTTTGAAGACGGTCATGTGACAGGGCTGAGAGTTACCCTGAGGCAGACCCTAAGTCTCCACTAAAGCCCTGTGCTTCTCCTGCTCCAATGAGCCCCGCCTCCCAGTCCCCTGGGCTTGGGTCCAGGCAGGTGCCCAGTGGACAGGGTATACAGCCCTTCTCTGAAGAAATGCTGAAACGATTCCTTTGCCTATTCGCATTTGGGATGCCGTTCTGTGTATACTCTGGTTGTCAATCCTGTCCCACATCGTATATGATCCTCCTTACATGTTAACATTCTACCTTTTAAAGTCTTAAGACATGTAATTGGTAATTGTTTTCTTTCCATGTATGTGTGTGTATGAATATGTGTGTATACATGTATGTGGGTATGTGTGCATACATATGTATGTGTGCATGTATGTGTGTATGTATATATACATATGTATACATGTATGTGTGTGCATACATGTGTATGTGCATCTGTGTATGTGTGTACATGTGTGTGTGTGTATTTGAGCATGTGTTTAGGTCAGAGGGCAACCCCTTGGGTGTTGTAGTTTAGACGCCATCCATTTTTTTCTCTTATCAGCCTGGAGCTCTCCATGTAGGCTAGGCTGGCTTGCCAGAGTGACCCAGAGCTCCGTCTGCCCCACCTTTCCCGCACTAGGATCACAAGCTCTGCCTCAATGCTTGGCTTTTTATATGGGGGCTCTGGGCCTCAAACTCGGGTCCTCATGCTTTTATGACAGTGAGGTAGCACCCAGCCCTGACACATACTTTTCTTCTCTCTAGTTCTCTTAAATCAATGTTAACTTACAAGAGAAATTAAGTATTCGCAGGCATCATGCCAAGAGACAGACACTGTGTTACCTATACCTCATTTAAACATCAGTTTTGTGAATAGATGTTTCCCCTTTCACAGATGGAGTTAAGGCTCAGAGAAGTCAGGATACTTAATTCCTAGCATCTGCATGCAGCAGAGCTGAAGGCTGTCCTTCGTTCTGACTAGGACCAGCTCTCCATCTTCACGGCACTGTGACTGTTCTTTGCCCAGCGCTGTTAGGCTATATCTAAGAGACTCTCCCTCTCCTTGACGTCCCAGATGTTTCAATTATTGACATCTGTTACAAGGGCATCTCTCCAAAGGGCCCTACTGTCGGAAGGAGGGGGCCACTTGTTGGTTCCAGGCCACTTAGCCCCGAAACAATCACATAGAAACTGTATTAATTAAATCACTGCTTGTCCCATTAGCTCTAGCTTCTTATTGGCTAACTGTTACAGATTAATTTAACCCATTTCTATTAATCTCTGTGTTGCCATGTGGCTGTGGCTTACCAGCTAAAGTTTTGTCTGGCCTTGGCAGGGCTACATGGCTTCTCTCTGACTCTACCTATTTTCTCCCAGCATTCAGCTTAGTTTTTCCCACGTAGCTCTGTTCCCCTATAGCTCTGCTATAGGCCCAAAGCAGTTCCTTTATTTATCAATGGTAATCACAGCACACAGAGGGGACTCCCACATCACTCTACTGTGTGGAGCACGTCACTCTGAATCCCTTCAGTGCACAGCTAGCACGGCAAGTGGATGCTGCAGTCTTTGACCATTAGCAGTGGATCACTGGCCTTTGCTTGACTTCATTTGATTCTAAAGGTACCAGATGGCTACCCTTGGCTTCTTATTTCTTCACCAGAAGGAGTTTGCCCCTCATCTTCTCTTTAGTCTTCCTTCTGGCTTTAATGAAGTCCTTGGTTAAACTCTCCCCAGCCAATACCAGTAATATGATTTCTGGGGCCCGGTGAAACATTAAAACGCTTCTTCCTGAAATAAAGATTAAGAATTCCAAAATGACCACTGTGAAGCCTGACAGCGAGCATGGGGCTCTTCTGATTGTGTGGTCCTGTATATCCGCACAGGTCGCATAACCCTGGAAACAGGCTGGCACCTGGCATTATTCTGGCTAAAATTTTGGAATAGGCATATTTTTACTGAGGGTATTCTTCTGCTTCAAGCAGTGCCTCCCTGCTCTGCCCTGAGCAGGCTGGTCTTCACAGCAGCTCCGTGAGGACTTGGCCTGTCTGTCGACTCCCACCCTTCTACCGTCCTTTCTCTCATACCCCGAGGCTGCAGCAGACTGCGTTCCCCAGATTGGTGCTTGCCCTCTTGACTCTCAGACATCCCATCCACTCAGCTCTCCACTCAGAGACCTTGCGATGCACCCGGATGTGTGTGTTTGGCAAAGCATTTGTTTATAACAATTTCTGGCATCTGAAATGACTTTTGCTTTTTATTAAATATATAGCTGCATTCTTTAGTTGACTTTCCACTTGTCCTGGGCTTCTTGAGGGAAATCTCAGGGGTTTTCTTGCCAAGTCATACCAGAGAACTTCGTATTGATGCTATAGAAGTTGGCAGCATCACCACAGCCCACTTCCTTTGCTGGAGCAAGTTTACAAAGCACAAATCACAACCCTGTTCAGTGCAGTAAGCCACACCCTCCCCTCCCCTCCTTTAGTGTAATTGATAACAGCAGGGCAAAGTATGCAAGCCACTTCCAAATGGAAAAAAGTGACTCCCAAGCCTCCCATTGTGAAATCCTGGAGCATGGACATGGGATCACAGTGCTGATAGCAAGAAAAGAATGAAGAACTAGCAAGAGGAGAGGAGAAATTTTCCCAATGGAGAAAGACAGCAGAGAGAAGTTCAAAGGGTCATAGGTCAGAACAGGTTATAGATGTTTGACATTTGGAGTCTCTTGAAATGATACTAAGTTGGTAATAGTGAAAATTTGTTAGGCCTTTGCCATCAATTCACGATGTATCTACCACACTGTCTCAACAATTTTGTGAGAGTTGGCATCACTGCCCTCATTTTACAGACAAGGAATGCAACACTCAGAGGTGTAAGAAGTGTGATTTGAGCTGACTTTGGTTCTTTCTCATAGCTAATCTATTGGGAAACGTTGTGATCTTTTAACCTCAGAAGCTAAGCTGAAGGCGGGTGAGAGGCAGACTCAGGACAAGAGGTCATGTGCAAAATGAAGACAAGGAAGAATGAAAGTAGCAATTCAGGAAGCTAGAACATGGAGAGAGCAAGAGAGAGTGAGTGAGGAGTTAGAGAGACACAGGAAAACATGGCAGATGAAGAGAGAGTTTGGGACCAGTGACAGAGACACAGAGCTCTCGAGAATGGCACCCAGAGCCCACCACTGCAGCTCCTAACAGGATCCTGGATACGCTGTGGTACACATGCTTAGGGGACGTCTCTGTTACCTCACAACAGGCCTTTCCACTCAGAAGGGATTGGGTCCCCATGCAACCTCTTAAATTCTGAGCCTCAAATGCCAAATTCATCTTGCCTCCTGATCACGTGAGACCCCTCTATTGGAATAATGATAACATCCGCTATGCGTCACAAATAACTGACAAGCTACCAAATGAATGGCCTTCTAAGAGTGCACACTGCCTGGAAAACGAGCTAAACAACAGAAAGGATATGGCAACAAACTTGCCTTCTAAATATTTATATTTATCCCTTTAGACCCAGGCTTCTCTCCACCTTCATCCGAGAAGCTATAGTGGACAGCAGTGAACGAGAGACTCCTAACCGGGCAATGTGCTGAGAGCGAAGCCAAGGCTCAGAGAGCATCACAGAAGAGAAGAAGAGACTCCTAACCCGGCAATATGCTGGGCGCCATGCCAAGGCCCAGAGAGCATCACAGAAGAGAAGGTGGAAAGATTGTGAGTGGAACGGTGGGGACAAGTGCCATGAAATGTCGTCTTCTGGACACGCCATGACTCACTACACTCATGAGCTCATACCAGCTGTGCCTACCTGCACAAGACCTGTACAAGACTGAGCCTGCCCAAATTCCCAGATACAGGAGAAGATCTTCATTCAGCCTCACCCCCTACTGAGGGTGTTGGCAGTTGGTAGCTACCCAGAAGGGGGAATCATTCTTCGTGGAGGATGTGACTGCTGGTGGGTACCCAATACTCCAGTAGGTGTCCCTGACCCATGCACATATGGACAGTGCTAATTGGGCTCAGCACATTCATTTTTAAAAACATGAAGTCATGTTCAAGAGATGTTGGGAAGGATATGGGGAAGTTGGATGGAAGGAATGAGGAACAGGGGATCTATATGACCATATTTTATTTAGACATATATTAAAGTCTCTGAGAATAAAAGACATAAAACATAAGAAAATGATGGCAAGAAACTAACTGAAGGTTTGAAAAGACAGGCAGGGATCTCACATCTGAGAGAGGATATGGAATATTCCTTTACTTTTTGTGTGAGTGTGTGTGAACTGGTGGCCCAAAGAAAAAGCTGTTTACGAGAAGACTTGTCCCACAGTCCCAGGAACTTGTGGGTAATGGTGTGAACAGCAGAGGAGCAAGGGTGTGGGCTTTGCTGAATTAGCAAATTCTAATGCATGTATCACAGCAGGCTGGGCTTGAAGGCTTTATTTAGGTAAAACTCCCATTGAGCTCTGGCTCCCAGGGCCCTGTATTATTCAGAGCTTCAGAATGTTGGCCTGCAGTTCCATGAGTCATGCTGATGAAATTTCAAGAGACGAGGACATTCTTAAAATTAGCTTGGAGACAACAACTGGCTCTGCCCTTGCCCTGCCAGCACCTTCTTGAGGTTATTTCAGTTTGACTCTCCTTTAAGGAGACCTGCAATGGCTGACTTTTGCTCATCTTCTGGCCAGTGAGCCCCCAGACTTCCTCAAATCCAGAGCCTCTCTGAACTTGCAGGAAAGCAATAAAAGATTGGGACGCTCACCCTCAGGCCTGCTTCTTCCACAGTTCTCCTTGAGATTCCAAGAGAAGACCGAGTGCTCTAACTAGCCTTGAGGCTATGGGAGCACTGGGCTGGGCTGACTACTAGACAAAGATTGAGTGTGGAGTGTGACCAACTTAGTTCTCTGACTGCCCAGGCCCACTCTGTGTCTTTTGACCAAGCCTCCTCTGGGGCAGGAAATCAAAGCGGACACTGACTTTGCAGTCAGAACATTTCCATCAGGATGAGATTTTATGTAGATGAACAATTTCGCTACTGTTCTCTGCAGAACAGAGGGGTCTGTTAAAATCTGCAGTCATGGCTCAGTTCCTCCTTTTTTAATTGCTCTGATGGAAAACTTGTTGTCTTCAGCATCTCCATTCCTTCTCCATAGGGACACGCTGCATCTTGGGTATAATTGGGATCGCCTTGAACAAATCTAAATGGGTTACCCAGGATCCGGGGATTGAAGCTTTATGTAAGATTGTGAGTGCCAAGTTGGTGAGATGCAAGATGCCTCCAAAGATTGAAATAGCCCTTGATGCCTTCCCATCAATATGGCTACATTTATTGTTATTCATTTATTGAGAGTTGATCACATGCAAACCAAATGCCTTACTGTGCTGGGAACACAGAATATTAATATGATTCATAGACACTGTCCTGAGACTTCATCTTTTTATTTGGGAATACTGGCAGACCACCATTTGTATGTGCTATTAAAATCAAAGGCAGCATATGAGTTTCCGAAAGAAGGCATGGAAATGCCAGGATGTGGTCGGGCACCAGAAAAAAAGTAAAAGTATTCATTAGTAATTAGAAAAATTAAGCAAGATCTATTCTGGCTTCTGTAAATAGTGTACTGAAAAAGTGTAATTCACACCATGGCAGAAATCAGTTTATAATCGACCCCTCCTCCATTCCACTCTCTCATTCTGCTATTTCCGAGTCATCGTGATTACATCCATGGGGGAGCAGAGGGTAAGGGGACTGAACAGTTTTAACTTGATATTAGCCTTTGGCTGAAGAAAGCATCCCGGAGGCCTATAGCGGCCCAGAGCAGGACTCTTCTCTTGGGGCCATGCCTGGGGTACATCAAACATCCCTTTTTAGGACTTCTGTCTCATAGTTCCCTTGACCCCGGCAGATGTGTTCCTATTCTTGGTGTCTCTTGTCGCCCTGAGAAGCAGATTATCTCCAGTCTTCCTGTCAGACCCTTCCTCCCCCCACTCCTTCAGCAGGCACTTTCAGACCAGATCGACGATAACCCTGCCCTGCAATGGTTCTTTCCCACTCTTCTCTACTTCCGGTGCGTGGCAGATAACTGTATCTTCGACAATGAAACAATTCTCGATGTGCGGTCCAAACCCACCCAGCACACTGCCCTGGCTCTTCCATCTTCTCCCTGTCCCTTACGAGCAGGTGCCAAAACCTAGTCCTGGTCTACTTTCACAAGTATGCATCTGGCTTCTCTGCCCTCCCACCTGGAAGGAACATCTCAGTGCCTTCACCTCTCCTCTCAGAGAGAGCAGTAATAGCTCCCGTCCTTATTTTCTCTTCTTGATCTGGCTGAAGGCCAAGATGGGAGCTATAAAAGGCCCCATCCCAGCATCTTAGGGTATTCTTTTATACCTATTTTTGAATCAATATTTATTATATTAGAGTCTGAGATAAACCAGCCACTAAAAGAATCCCATTTCAAACATCTGAATATTCACTCTTGTGGTATGACTTCAGATTGAGAAGAGGGTGTCCCAAGAGATGGTGAAATGAACTAGGTCCTGCAAGCAAGCAGAAACTGGGGATGCCTTAAAAGCCAAATTATTCTTTAGATCCAATCTACAGTACTTTTAAAGTAAGCATTGGAGCTTATTGCTTGCATTCCAAGTGATTTTTTTTATCTCAGAGTTTACAGTAATGTGGTCAACACTTAAGCTAGGAATGTGAAGTTGTATCCATTTTCTCAGGATAGTTGAGAAAAGACAGGTTCAGGGAGGACCCATGTTTCTTCACACAGGTTTTTTTTTTCTACCTACATACAAGATGGTACCCCACCAGCACAGAGGCGACACACACACACACTGGCTTCTTGCTGCATCACAGGAAATAATGAGAATGTTGGTGAGTCTAATGTAGGTTGTTTTTATTTTATTTTCGTAAGTCAAAGGAGAAAGGTGTGACTCAGGACTCCTGGCCCTCCAGAGCGTCATTGGTCTTTGGCTGCCACCATATAAAGCCATGCCCAGGGTCTCAGCAGTCAAGCTCTGAGCCCTGCGTGGGATGTAAAATCTGAGTCACATGGTGGTGACTCATTATCTTGAGACCACACAATGAGTCAGACAAGAAAGTCCCAGGGATACTCTCTATAAAAAATCAAGTTGTCCTGACTGTCTCTTAGAGAACCACCCTTGAAGGAGAGATGTCTCCATGGTCAATGAGTGGGAAGACTTGTCAAAACATCCATCCCTGACATCTGAAATCTTAGCGGTTCCTGCAATAGATTCTAATGTTGGTTTGCAATCTTTGACCCTGGTTACTGATTGCAAATCATTATTCCCTTAAATCCATTGGTGGCCCCTACTGACTGAGCCCTGTTCATTGCCATTCACCAGCTGCTCATGCTTCAGTGCTTATGAAACCCCAAGCTCAGCCAGTCTCAGGGTACAGTAGACACACCACAGTAAGCACAGGACACAGCCTTGGTTAGCAGAGCTCCCTTTGGTGAGGTCTTGAGAAAATCATTTACACCATTAGGAAAAAGTAACAACAGAAACAACAGTGCGTTTAAAAGGTTGCATGGAGAATAAGTGACATGCTATTTGTAAATAATATGGAATGTAGGCTATGTTTTATCATCATTAAACACATATATTATTCTTTAAAGACTTGTGTGGTGCGTGGAGAGAGAACATTCACCCACTAGAGACAGGCTGAGGGTCCTGGGTTTTCATCAACTACAGCCTGACTGAAGAGGCATATTTGACTTTGTCTCCTTCTGGGATTGAAAAAGATGAGATAAGAGGTAGCAGAGGCCCTACTGAAAATGTATTTTATGATCTTGGTCCAAGCACATCTGCTTCCTGAGTTTCAGGTTCCTCACCGATGTCCTAAGTGGATTGATGTGAGCTCAGCTGCTACATCTCAGCGTACAGATGAGCAGTGTGGGGCATGAACTTGAAATTCAGATCCTGAGGCCCCTCTGTCAGGTAGAGAGCCCGAGTTTGGGGTGCATTTTACAACCTTCCCTGAAGTGCAATGTTAGAGTTAAGGCTTTGAAAACTATGAATATAAGGGTACATTTTATTTCAATTAATTTTAAGACACTTCTTCGTGAGTATAAATGCATTTTATGCATTTAGTTAAAAATAAAACTGAAAACTACTTATGAATGTGGTAAATTTTTGAAATTTATTTATTGTGTATCACTTTTACAATCCACAGTACAAAACATTCTATGAGCAAAGCTATGCGCTACTAATTTCAGGACAGTGTGTAAATTTGAGAAATAGTGTTATACACAGGTAGGAAGCCATACTATTTATTGATAATCTAGACACTATTTGACATCCTTGGCATTGATGTATTATAATCCATTGCTCCTGGGCATGTGGCTCACAAGTCCTCTGTAAATTCCTGCCTCATGACTAATCATTTATCATCCTTCGCATTGGAGACCTTTTGGCCAGTTGGCTAGACACTGGTCCCTTTGCTTGTCCTTTAAATCTTAAAAAGGAATCTTGGCTTGCAAGAACCAGGGCTTCAGGAAATCCTGACCCTGCTTCTGGTCCCAAAGGGGACACTGCATCCACTGGTTTGTGAGAAGGCTAGAGAATCTGTTAAGAGGGGGAAGAGAGATTGAAGCTGTTTACTAATAGAGTTTAAATATACTATACACAGATTGTCCAGAGGCAACTTTGTGAAAAGAAACTGTATTCTTCTATGATCACACACCAGTGGCGAAGGGTCCACCAGTTGCCAGGCACCCTTAGGTCAGGGCTACAGGGCAGGTCACATGTCCAGATACACTTCGTTAAGGCCATAGCTTGTGCAGGCTCTAATACACAGCTGGAAGGGGAACTTGTGAGTGTGAACTTAAATAACTACGGGCCTGTGTGTGACTGAGGGTGACAGGCAGGAGCTTGCCCTCTGTCCCCTGGCATATGGAATCATCCAGCCTTCGGCAGCAGGTACAGTATCTGGGAAGAAAGCCGCCATCTTGATTCTTGGGTGTGGGTTGTGGGTACGCATTCCTGAGGTGTCTCATACGTGACTGGCCTGGAGTTCCAATGGACTTGTTCTCCCAGTCAGCGCAGGCTCCTTACCATAACATGGGCTCTACACACTAACACGCTTGATTTTGCAAAGCCTCTTATGTTCCAAGAGTAGAACGTAAGTCAGAGGACAAAGATGATTGCGCAGCTAATCATAGGGCGCTCCTTTGTGTTTGAGGGGATTTATTGGGTTCACAACTGTTTACTCTCGTGCTAATTGACCTGAAAAACAAGCATTTGGTTCTCCTCACGGACAATGAAGCACTCGCAACTGCCATCTCTTTGTATCATCCGATCTCATGTCGGGGCAGCGGAGTATATCACTGGGAACCTCCCTTCCCTGGAGTCCCTGCCGTCTACAGATGTCTTCTCGTTTCCTGGGTGACAGCTGATGTTTAGCTACAGAATTGGAGGAAAGACTTGGGGTTGACTGCAGGGAATTCCTCAGAGGCATTCCTTTGTGACTCTGCCAAGCAGGCTGTGGAGAGGGCAGCTGCAAGTGGACAGCAGGGCTTCAGAGTGTTCTGAAACTCCTGCCGCAAGGGTGTCATGGTAGCAGCACAGAACCGGGCGAATGCCCATTAGGGAGCACCAAACACTTCACCTCTCTTAGCCCCACCTTTCTCACACATAAAGTAGACTTGAAACATCCTGGAGTTGCTAAAGGATTAGCATTAGGATATGCAAGGTGCCTGGAAGTCACTGCTCTGGGAAGTGGCTTCCAAAGCCTGCTTCATAGGTCTCTCCATATCCATCCCGTCCCAGCCTCTTGGTCACTTGATTATAATAAATAATAAATAAATCAGAACACTTTGGCTCCACTCTACCACGCCAAGAGCTCAGCCTAGGGACCACCTGGTCTCCTTCTCAGTGGCACAGGCCGTCCAGATTTCTTACTGCCTCTGTGCAGAGGGCCCATTCTGGATGCTCCCACCCAGATGATGGCAACAGAAGGAGCAGAAATGTGTTAGTTGGGGATTTGAAAATGCAGTGTTGGCTGAGTAGCTCTGGCAATACTCTCAGAACATTCCTCCTAGGCTCTTGGGGTGAAGAGGAAGAGCATTCACCCCAGACTGTGGGCGTGGGGAAATCTGCTCTTCATTAGGGGAGTATTGTGTGCAGCACAGTGTTCGCAGCCTGGGTGCTAACAAGCTGAGGCCAGCTCTTGCCAGCCTTCAGAGCCAGGCTCCAGAGACTGGGAGGATGAATTGTCAGTACCAGCTCTTAGTTCTTTCTGTCCTTCTCTTTTTAGCCAAAAGCATGTTTCCTATTACAGAATTTATTTGTAAGTAGAAGAGGAACAATCCCCTGTGTCAGGGACACAAGTTATTGAAAATTCATTCACCAGTTATTAAGCTGAGAAACCCAGTAACCGTACCGGGTATGTCTAGCCAGTCTTTCCTACAAGCTCCTGATCGCTATTCCTCTTCTTTTTCTTCAGTATTCACAGAGAAGATCTATTGCATAAGTCAAGTCCGTTTCACTCACTGACACTCAGGGTAAGACAGTAAAAGCATTTCTAAGTATTTAAAACAGAGAGACCCCATTACTAGAAAAACACCCGAAGAAAAGATGGACGATAGAAGAAACTAAACAGGAAGTGATGAAAATGCTTCAAAATTATCCTCAACAACAGACTCCAGGCACCTGAGGCTCAGAGAAGAAAGAAAGGAGGTGATGTCACCAGCTGAGGTGTTAGGCTCACTGGCTGAAACCAGACAGTGGACAGCGTGGCTGTAGGCACCAAGGCCCACAGGGGAGAAGAGAACCTGCTAGGTACAGGACAGGAAAGGAACACCTCTCACCTTCCTTCCTCCCATCCTACACTCCCCTTCAGCACTTCCCCCTGACCAGCCCATACAGAACCGAGGTGGTACAGGGCATGCTGCCTGCAGCCCCTGGTATGCAGAATAAAGCAGGGGAGCATGGGGATATTTCTAAGGCATGCCCATTCATATTCGGTCTGCCCAAAATCGGTTCTCTGATAGAATATATTACGTCGCCAAACACTAGATGAAGCCAGGGCAACGCTGCAGAAGAGGGAGAAGAAGGATTGTAGGAGCAAGAGAGGTCCTGGACATCATGAAAACACAGCCAATAGAATCAACTAAGCAGGCTCATAGGGGTGACAAACAAGATCATGTCTGAGTCTGAGATAGGTCCTCTGCAGTTATGTTATGGTTGTGTGCCCGCAAATTTCAAGATGTCATTGTTTTTTTTCGCAGTACTCCATTGTGCAAATGTAGTACATTTTCCTTATCCGTTCTTCAGTCGAGGGACATTTAAGTTGTGTCCAGGTTCTGGCTATGACCAACAATGCTTATAAAAATAGCTGAGCATATGTCATTGTAGGTATGACTGAGGATTCTTTGAGTATGTACCCAAAGGTGATATTGCTCGGTCTTGAGGAAGGTTGTTTCCTAATTTTCTGAGAAATCGCCACACTGACATCCAAAGGGACTGTACCAGCTTGCATTCCCACCAGGAGTGTTCCCTTTTCCCCACAATCTCTCCAGCATAAGTTGTCATCAGTGTTTTTGATCTTGGCCATTC
>LOEQ01006935.1:30758-49519 GCA_001685075.1 Bramus lutescens | reverse complement strand
CTCAAACTCAGAGATCCACCTGCCTCTGCCTCCAGAGTGCTGGGATTAAAGGCATGTGCTACCACTGCCCGGCTCTAAACCACAAATAAGCATAATTCATGAAGCTTGATTCAACCATAAATCAATGGCATCTTTGCTGATTCCATGTCCTCTGCACGGTCAGTGAAGCCCCTGGCAGTCCAGCGTGAGAAATGGCGAGCTATAGCTGTCTCTCTAGCTATGGTTTAGAGGTACTTGTCTCCAGGCTTAGCAACAGCGAAAGCACGTGTTCTTGGCCAGCCTCTTTCCCTCTATGTGGTCCCTTTGTCTCAACTCTAACTCTGGTCCCACAGCCAAACCATCAGCGAGGAAGGGAAACACAGCAGACGGCGCATATGAATGCCCCATCCTCGCACTAATGTAGGTTGGCTTTTCCTCTTTAAGCAGACCTTGGCTCAGACTGCTAGTGTACCCCGATCTTTTCCTCCTTCCAGCTCACTAAACGTTTTACACTCTCTCTCTCTTTATGTCTCTCTGTGTCTGTCTCTGTCTCTCTCTCCCTCCCTCTCTCTGTGTCTCTCTCTGTCTCTCTCTCTCCCTCCCTCTCTCTGTCTTTTTTCTCTCTCTGTCTTTCTCTATCTGTCTATCTCTGTCTCTCTGTCTGTCTGTCTGTCTGTCTCTCTCTCTCTCTCTGAGTGTGTGTGTGTGTATGTATGTGTGTGTATGTGATACTGGTCTAATCCAGACCTTGTGCACACCAAGCAAGTACTCTAAAACTACTGAGTCTTTCACTGTCCTTCCAGCTTCTCACTATACTTTAAATTGATTTCCAATCCACATGAACCAGGTACTGTGGTATCCATCTGTAATTCCCATGTTGAGAGGTAGAGGCAGGAGGATCAGGAGCTCCAGGCCATCCTTGGCTAAATAGCCAAGATAGACAAAATAATAATAATAATCCATGACTTGAACATTTTAACTTAGCTCCTGAGGTTTTGTTGCTGTTGTTTTATGTATTTGGGTAGGAATTACTAATTGTCTGGAGGTGACCTTGTCTGATCCCCCCTTGCATCAAAGCACTTTCACACATGACAGATGAAGACAGGTGGACATCCTAAGCTCAATCTTTACAGAGAAGGAAATGGAAAGATGTGAAGGGCGCCTGCCTTGCCACAAGTCACACAGCTCTCAAGTGGAATAACCAAGATTCACACGACTTCTCCTACTCAAAGTCTAGTTCTTCCCCCTCCACGAGATCCTTGTGGGAAGATATATCAGTGAGTATCACACGGCACTAACCTGGGGGTTCACTGTGGGGCCCCAAAGACGGGTTACATAGAAGGATCCGAGGCTGTTCTGAGCAGCCTTGCCTGATAACGACTTTTATGTTGTGATGGAATCACATTCCCTTGGCATGCCCATGCTTGGGCATGTCCTCGTTCAGAGGGCACCCCCATCTGTCTCCCATCAGTTCTGTTAACACTTGCTCCTATGGCCTAGGCTCCCCACCAGCCAGTAAACTGAAGCCCAGGCGGTTAGGAGTCAAGTCCAGGAAAGGAGCACACCTGATCTGAGAAAGCCTTGCTTGTCTTTACAACTTCCCAATGCTGAGCTCCCTGCCAGACATAGTCTCAGAGACTGGCCTGAGTGTTTGCTCTGGCTCTTTTAGCTGTTAACTTTTGGATCAACTCTAGATTGATTTTAGTCTGCAGACTGTTTTCTCCAAATTAATAGTTAACTCACGTAAGCATTTTTTTTTTTTTGGTTTTAGGTCTGTTCCATTCTCTTCCACCTTAGCTTTGAAACCATGAACAAATAAACACTTCTAGCTGGAGAGATTTCCAGGCAGCAGGCAGAAGGCCATTGTAGAGAAAGCAGGTTCTCCATTAAGGGGAAAACTGCAGGTCTCCTTTCATTCGTGTCTCTTCGGCTCTTGTGGGAAACATCAGACATCTCTGAAGAGGCAGTGGGTAAGAATCAAGCATTTCAGAAACGTTGAATAC
Organism: Bramus lutescens; assembly: GCA_001685075.1. Lineage (NCBI taxonomy): Eukaryota > Metazoa > Chordata > Mammalia > Rodentia > Cricetidae > Bramus > Bramus lutescens. Next base: position 47,537 of record LOEQ01006935.1, on the reverse strand, counting down.
TTGTGAAGATTTCGGCTGGCTTTGCCCTTGTTTCCCTCCCATCCATCCAGACTCCTTTCTTTGCCTCCACTCTGCATCACCGGGCTAGAAAAACATCACAGCGACCACAACCCATGTTTATGAATTTCAGATCAGATTAACATGGAAATTGAGCACAAAACAATCCTCTACTCGTCTTTCCTAATATTGTGTTTTTTTTTTTCCCACATGGGTGTTTGTGCATGGACAGGTACAAATAGATCCAACAAGACCAAAGTCTCCATGCAGGAACAGTGCACTGTCAAACACTGCCTTAGCATAGGTGACTCCATTGAGGAGGCACCATTCTGACATAAAGCTTAGTAGGTAGCCCCCAACAACTGGCAAAACAGGAACTTAACCCATCCAAGGCCTATTCCACAGTTCCAGGATCCAGGAAAGTCCCTCAATGTTCTAACTTGGCTGTTTGGCTCCTATAGTTTCTTACTAACTGTTCTTGCTAACTGAAGTGTGGCGACCAGGATGTGGTTTTTGTGCATAAAGGCAAGGGGCAGTGAAGCTCAGAGCTACATGATTTGGGCAAATTCATTGTGCAGTCATTGGCTGGTAATACTGACTTGCTATTCGGCTTTAAGAGTGTCCACGTGTGTTCTCTGGTGGAATTACCTCACAACAGCTATTTCTTTTCTGACTGAGGGATGACTGGAGCTTTGCTTGTCTCGTCTGGGCTCACAGGGGTAGCTGCAGGCAGGACTTGGCTGAATTTAGGACGTTCCAAATGGTGTTGCTCAAGGGCTAGGTGCTGCTTGCTGTTGACTAGAGAGCCTCAGTGCCGTGGCCTGTGACCTCTCCTCTTCCAGAACAGGCTGTACTTTTTTATGATGTCATGGGCTCAGCACCCTTAGAGAATGGGCATACAAACTTCTGAAAAGGTCTAGGCTCCAAAGCTTGTATTATGTCACTTTGGTTAGTCAAGGGGAATCACAGAAGCATCTTAACTTCAGAAAGTGGAGCAATTTACACTATGTTTTGATGACGTCTATGGTGATACTTTGAAGTAGTCATGGGCACCGGGAAGCATGATTCATGGCTGGTCATTATTACTGTGCACCTCTGTGTTATTTTTGTCTGGAGAGGCTTTTAATCTATTAGTAAAGAGTACAGTCTTTGGATTCTGTTGGCTTCAAACCCTACCACTGGCAGTTGCCAGCCCCGTGGCAGTTAGGCAAAGAACTCAGATCATTCTGCGCCTGTCTTCTGACAGGTGATTTAAGGAGGATAATAATGTGTGGGCAATAATTAAATGTGGTCATGTCTGCAAAGCACGAAGCAACTTTAAATGTGTCATAAAACGCTCTGCTCTCACCACTGAACTGGCTTTCCTGAAGAGGCGAGAAAGTTGCTTCATTTCTCAACTGCAAGCGTCAACCTGTCTCTCTCTCCCTCCCAACATCAACGGCAGCTAACTACCAAGTCTCTTTTTTTCTTATTTATTTGTTTGTTTTTACATACCAATCCCATTTTCCCCTCCTTCCTCTCCTCCCACTCCCCCCCATCTTCCCCCCATCCCACCCCCANTGACCTCCTCAGGGGGTAAGGCCTCCCCCCGGAAGTCAACTGAGTCTGATCCCATTACTTCATTGAAGCAGGACCAACCCCCTCCCCCCTCCCTGTACCTAGACTGAGCAAGGTATCTCTCCATAAAGAATGGGCTCCCCAATTCAGTTCATCCATTAGGATTAGAGTCTGGTCCCACTGCCAGTGGCCCCATATACTGCCCAAGACACACCATTGCACTTACATTCAGGGAACCTAGTCAGTTCTATGCAGGTTCCCCAGTTAGTCTGGGAGTCAGTGAGCTCCCACTAGCTTGGGTCAGCTGATTCTGTGGGTTTCCCCATCATGGTCTTGACCTCTTTGTTCATATTATTGCTTCTCTCTCTCCTCTCTTCGATTGTGTTCCAGGAACTCGGCCCAGTGGTTAGTTGTGAATCTCTGCATATGCATCTCCATCTGCTTCTGGATGAAGATTCTGGCTTCTCTGGGTTTGTGGACTGCAGGCTGGTTATAGTTTGCTTTCTGATATTCACTTATGAATACATACTGTATTTGTCTTTCTGGGTCTAGGTTACCTCACTCAGAATGGTTTTTTTTCCTAGTTCCATCCATTTGCCTGCAAATTTTAAGATGTTATTGTTTTTTTATCCACTGAGTAGTACTCCATTGTGTAAATGTATCACATTTTCTTTATCCTCTCTTCAGTTGAGGGGACATCTAGGTTGTTTCCAGGTTCTGGCTATTATGGATAATGCTGCTATGGACATAATTGAGAAAATGTCCTTATGGTGTGAGTATGCATCCTTTGGGTATATGCCCAAGAGTGGTATTTCTGGGTCTTGAGGTAGACTCATTTCTAATTTTCTGGGATATTGCCATATTGATTTCCCCAGCATCTGTACAAGTTTGCACTCCCACTAGCAATGGAGGAGTGTTCCCCTTACTCCACATCCTCTCCAGCATAAGATGTCATCAGTGTTTTTGATCTCAACCATTCTTACAGGTGTAAGATGGCTTCTCAGAATTGTTTTGATTTGCATTTCTCTGATGGCTAAGGATGTGGAGCATTTCCTTGAATGTCTTTGGGCCATTTGAGATTTTTCTGTTGAGAATTCTTTGTTTAGATCTGCAGTCCATTTTAATTTGATTATTTGGTAGTTTGATGTCTACTTTCTTGAGTTCTTTGAATATTTTGGAGATGAGTCCTCTGTCTGATGTGAGATTGGTGAAGATCTTTTCCCATTCAGTAGGCTGTCGTTTTGTCTTATTGACCTTATCCTTTGTTTTACAGAAGCTTCTCAATTTCAGGAGGTCCCATTTATTAATTGTGACTCTCAGTGTCTGTGCTACTGAGGTTAAAGTCTTGGATAGGGATGCTTTTTTACATCGTGTTGGAAACATTAGGTATCAAAATTCTATTGTTTTGGCTGTTATTATATACACACAGAACACACACACACATATTAGCAAAAGGCACACTTTGGGACAGTAATCTTAAAAATGAAGATTGTTCCCCATGGTTTCAGTGGGAGTAGTGAGTGTCCAGCATAAGTGATTTCTCTTGTTTCATGACAGGACTTGGCTCCTGACTGTGGGGCTGAGTGTGGTTCTAGATTAAAGCAACCTTCTGTCCCATGGGAACCTCAGCCTCATTTGCATACAGCAAACCATCAGTTACTAGTGTCACCTTCCATTGGGACTTACATGACTGAGGGTGGAAGGGAACCTTAGATTATTAGTGTGGTACAACACGCTGCTAAATACTTGACCTGGATCCCCTCCAATAAGGCATACTCATAACTTGGTATCTAAAATATGTAGCTGAAGGTTTCTGTGAGGTCATTAAACTATATCCTGCTGTCTGATACAGGATATTGGGGGTAGGTCAGCATTATGACATCAGATCAGTGGGCAAGCTTACAGAGCCTCATCTGTCTTCTCTATAAAACGAGGCAGTGCTATTTGCCATGCAAGAATGGAGTAAAGTAGGAAGTATATAAAGTACTCAGTGCAGAGCGCATATTAGGAGGATTAAATTAGAATGGGGCAAAGTGCCCACAAGTAGCTGGCACATGATAGGTTTACAGAAAGTCATTTTGTACGTTTACTCTTCACTGTCCAAGGACCGGATTCAGAATTGCCATCAAAGCCCACTAATGCGTGTGTCTATGAGAGCAGTTCCAGAAAGGTTGATGTGAGAAAGGGACGCCTACCCAGAATGTGAGGAGCATTGTCCCATGGGTTGGGGTCTGAATCTGAATAACACGGAGAAAGTGAACGGAGCACCATCTGTGGTCTCTCTCTGGCCCTGATGGCTGAAGCGGTATGGCCAGCCACCCTATGTTCCTGCTGCATGGCTTCTCCACTCTGATGAGCTGTACCCTCAAACCATGGGGCAACTGATGAGAACATAGGGTTTCTCTTGATTCCTGACCCACAGACCAGGTCTCTTCCTGGCCTGGGAAATGGGTATGCTTTTCTGCAATAAACTGAAATATTTGAAGTTCTAATAACTAGCCTGGGGGACAAAGACAAGTGCCTTAGGGCAGATGCTAAGTGCAGGAAGAATTTGAAATCTAAAAGTAGATAACATGAACACTAAATACTTCCTCTAACTTCTCTGCAAACTTAATGATATCTACATTGCTCAATCGCCTGTCTTCTGTGCCAGTAAACTCTATCCTATGCTCACTTCTTGCTAGCTCTAACAACCTATATCAACATGTTTCTTTCCATCCACATTCTGCCTTGTGACCCTTCACCTTCCTCTCCTTCTGCATGTCTTCCCTTTGTGTCTGACCCACTGGCAACTGCCATCTGGTCGGCTCCAGGCAGCTCCTTCCCTCTCTCCCTTGCTTTCTCCTCTTCTCTCATTCTCCTCTCTCCTTTCTTCTCTCCTGTTACTTATTCTCTCTGCCCACCAGCCCTGCCTATCCCTCTACTGCCTAGCTGTTGGTCATTCAGTTTCTTATTAGACCAATCAGGTGCCTTAGGCAGGCAAGGTGAAACAGTAACACATCTTTACATAATTAAATAAATGCAGAATAGACAAATGCAACACACCTTCACATAGTTAAAGTATAGTCTGCAACGTAAACAAATGTAGCACATCTTTCTGGAGTTAAAATAATAGTCCACCACAGGTCTCTCACCAGCAGATTCTGAGTTTGGAATTGTTTCTATATGTGAACTAAGAACATAACCTCCTTTGCAATATTTTCTTGCTTTTAAAAACTAGCTCTTTACTCTCCTAATTTTAACATCCAGAAATTAAAGAGCAATATACAAACTATTAAATCTTTTCTTTAGACACTTGCCTTCAAAAAATCTCTATATGACTGACCATCATGGTCGTTACTGCGCTCATCCAGGGTCCCTTGGATTTTAATTAAGCTATGAATACGTTTAATAAGATGCCATCCTCAACAGGAGACTTTGCAATCATGGGAATGCCCAAAGCACCTGTGAAGATCAGAGTACAAACTTGGGTGTCAGTCCTCGCATTCCACCTTGTTGGGGTCTCTTGTCACTCACTGTTAGCTTGGTTGTCTGACCCATGCGCTTCTAGGGCACCTACTGTCTTTGTGCTGCATCTTGACACAGGAGCGCTGCTGTGTCCAGGTCAGTGTAAGTTCTGGAGTCTGAACGTGAGTCCTTAGGCCTGTGTGGCACATGCTTTATCTGTTTCGCCACCCCCCCCACCTCCTCCCTTGTCTTTGCTTTTCATTCCCAGCCAGTGTCATTGGGAAAAGTCATGCAACAGCTGTGATCAGTTTGATTACAGAATCCCCTTATCTAATCTCTGAAGGGCCCTGGGTGCTGCCCCCAAACGCTTACTAATCCTGGTTGCTCTCCATCACATTTCCCGGGGTCCATTTTCCAAGTCTCCCCTTTGCTTAAACTCCCATCTCATGTCAGCATCATGGCCTGGACCTTCCTGCCTGGAGGACTCAGGCTGCTGACTTACTGCTTCTCCTATGAAAAGCCTTGCTGATCGTTCTTAGCCTGTACATGGCCCTTTTCCGGAATTTGTGGGTGCGCTTCTCCCATTCAACCCTGGAGAGACACAATTAGGGTGTGAGCTCAGGATCTCTGACGTTGAAGCCGCCTCACTGTTCCTCCAACCTTTGTTCCTTCCATCAGTGTGGACAAAGGTGCTGTTGTGTAGCGCTGATTTGGTGTGCTCCCCTCCCCCGCCCGCTTCTCTAAGATCACTGCTGTACAGTATTTTGAGCATCTCTGAGTCAGATTTCAGCTATTCCTCAGTCTTGCTTGTGTGTGCCACACCTCTCAAGGCTGGGTCAGCTGCCTTCGACATTTGTGTCCCGATGACTTCTTTTTCAGATTACACACCCAGATAGGGAAAGAGGCAGAACTGAGATCAGTGTCACCACGAATCAGCCAATTCAGCCCCACCCCTACTTGTTTGGATCTCCTAGTCAATTTCTAATCGGTCTTTAAAATTATATGGTAAAATGTGATTTTTCAAAAAAAGGTCTACCATTTTGAACGTGCAGCTCAGCAGTGATGTTAAACACACGTGTGTGGTACAACCACCACCCCATTCAGTTCCAGGACATTTTCGTTTCCAGCGATAAGGAGCATCACACTCATGTCTCTCGCTCCAAGCCCCTTACAACCCTCACTGCACTTCCCAGCCCTCTGAACTTGAACCTTCTATGCACTGCATGGTAAACGGTGCACAGCGTGTGTCCTTTCACGCCTTGCTCCCTTCACTTGGCTTTCTTCATGAGCCACTGATGCTGTTGAACACATCAGAGTTTGATTCCTTTCTAAAGCTGAATGAAAGCGTCGTATGTACAGCCCACTCCTCTGGCCATGTGCACTTAGGTTGACTCCCCGTTTGAGACTCTGTGAATTATGCTATGTAGTTGATTGTACAAATACCTCTTCCAGTCCCCGCTTGGTTCTTTTAGGCATGCTTAGAAGTGGAACTGCGGGACCACGTGGCAAGTGCATGTTTAATTTGGGGTTGGGGACACACGCCAGGATCTCTATTTTAACAGGTTTCTGGACTGGTTTACCTTCCCTCCAGCAATTCACAAGGCTTCTATTCCTCCCCTTCCACCCAACAAGCTGTCCAGGCTACCATTTGTCCTGCTAATCAGGGCCATCCTGATGGGAGCATCTCTCTGTGCACCAATCTCTCAGGTGACTTGTTGTGTTGAGTACCTTATATTTATTTGCTCAATAGGCCTCGGAATTCTCCTTGGGAAAAGTATATATCCATGCAAGCAAGTCCTTTGCTCATTTTTAACTAAGATACTTGAGATTTGTGTTGTTGTTGATGGTCTTATTGTCGATATCACTTTAAGTAAATGTTCATTTCCCTTTATAAAATTTCAAAATTAACATATCAACTACTTTAGGAATTCAAAGTCACGGTTAATCCTGCCACCTGGAAAAGCAAAGGATCCCACGTTTAAAGTGTTCCTCTAAGTAGTTCAAGGATTCTGTGGGGGAAAAAAAAATGAACGCAGTACAGGTAAAGCGATGTTTTCTTCATTAATTTAGGGTCCCGGTACCTGAGAGGCAATTTCTTTGGTTTGCTATACTTCCTTTATAAGTAGCATCATATTATAACTGACTCACTAGGTTTCCTTTTTTTTTTTTAACATCACCAAGGCTGCTTGCTTGCCTACATGAGCATTTCATTCATGTTCTTGCCAGAGGAAACAGGATCTGTATCTTTTCTTAAACATAAATCAGAGCTCCAAATCTGTCCTCCAAAGCTGCTGTCATGTTTTCATATGACCTAGCGTAAACAGTCACCTGGGACACATATGAGAACATGTATCTGTGTATCTAGCTCTGCCGATTCCACCCAGCTCTCCCGTGCTGGATGCCCCCCAGCCAGCTTTCAATCAAGAACTACCACAGAATTTTCACTGCCTCATAATTCTCCATACTGCCGGGCTTGGGGTTCAAATAGCAAGTAGGGTATTTGGCATTTTGTGCTACTGAGACACGACTCCTTCCTGTATAGAGCCTAACTTCATGAAGCATTTCCTGTCTTGTCATTAGATATGAGAGGCTTTTTCTCAAAGCCATCAACCTTGTGGTATTGTCTCATTTTATTAATTCCTCATCCCACTTCAAGCTGTGTCAGCATAGGTTTGCTCAGGTTTTTTTCTTTCTACAAAGTGACTGCAATGTTATTAGTCTGCTAACTTCCAAGATATGGTCTTCATTTAATTACCTAAAAATTAAATTTCTAATCAAACTTTATTTGGAGAGGATATAGTTCACTCTCTAGACACAGTATAGCCTATTTAACTGAATAATTGATACTTATGATCCAGCTTGATAAATTATGTATTAATTACTAAAATATTTCATAAATATGTACTATATGTATGATAATAACAAAACTCTTCTAGAGCCTTCCAGGATGAGAACTGTAATCAATAGGCTTCTTGGCATCCCCAGCGCTCTGACTGTCCCCTACCCTGGCCTGGTTGACACCTTGCTTTCTCTGTGTGGCCACCATTTCCCCTAAACCTCTCAACGCTGTGTTCTAGCTCACACCAAGTATGTCTCCAGGTTAGAAAGTGGTGCGGGATAATTGTATTCTGTCAATCATGTTTTAAATAAACGCTGATTGGCAAGGCAGGAAGTATAGGCGGGAAAACCAGACAGGAAGTAGAAATGATGCAATGTGAACAGGAGAATTCTGGGAAGGAGGACAAAATTTTTTTTCTCACAAAATCCCACAACAGAACATGTGATTTCCCCCAAATGCATGAGCTGGCAGTTGTCCACTCTGGTTCCTGTCTAATTCTACTACCATCTGATGACCATCTGTTCACAGAACATCTTTCTCGGATGTACCTAAATCCCTTCTCACCACCTGCCTTCTTTTGTTCTTTCTTTCTCAACTCCAATACATTATTCAAGGAGCGAGGCCCTAACCCCATATCTTAAGTGTTCTTAAAATGTGACTTTGATCTCAACACCATTTATTTCCAATAATCATGTTTGTTTGCTTACTTGTCCTCAGCAGTGAGTTTTTTATTTCTCTTGACCACCCTTGGATTCCCAGAAGTCAGAGCAATGCTTAAAAGAAAGCATGCATGCAAACAGCATCTGTTAAATAAGTGAATGGCTATAAAACCAAGTGTTGTTCTTTGAATGCATTGTCTCACTTGATCACGGTGGCTGTCTTACAAAGCATTACTATAATTATTTGCTTCTGAAAAGTGAGGTTGAGAGGGATTATTTCATCAAGAGACATATAACTAGTGTGAACTCCATTTTTTTTTCAGGTGTACATAACGAGATGCTACAGCCTAGGTGGCTTAAATAGTAAGAATTTATTTTCTTACAGTGATTTTCTTGATGATCCTTATTGGGTAGTAATTTTTTCCATCTGTCAGTATTCAAACATCCAGGGTCCCTTGAATTTTTTGAAGATGAGTGTTTTCCTGCGGAGATAAGAACAGAACCCTGCCTCTCCTACAGTCTCAAGTGCTGAAAGATGAGGCCCTCCGGGAGTTCAGCAAGATGAAGCTCAGTTGCTCTTGGGAGAATGGGGCATCAGAGAGTGCCATTCTTGGGACAGAGGCAGCATCAGGAACCCGGGATGTCCAGTCACCACTGAAGAGGGCTGGGGATGACCTCTTGCCCAAGGCTCCTCATCAGCCTATGCTTTTCTCTCCTCTTGTGACACTTATGGCCTGCACTGAAGCTATGAAGTCAGCAATCTCCTCCAGGGTCAACAAGTTCTTCTAGGACAGGGATATTGTCAGGTTAGGTGACTGTCCCGGCGTTAAATCAGCCATCCATTAGTATGACAAATACCCGGGGAAGTCAACTTAGAGGAGGAAGGTTGGTGCTGGTTCATGGCTTCCGACATTTCAGCCCTCAGCCACTAAGCTCCATTGACTTTGAACTTACCAGGAGGCAGAATCATGGCAAATGTGCAGGAAAGCAAAGCAGCTTGTCTCCCTGAGGACAGAAAGCAGAGAGAGCTTTCTGTGGGGAGACAAGATGTTCTCCAAGACCACAGCATCACCTAGGTCCTGTTTCTTGAAGTTTCATCTTCTCCCAGTGGCACTACAAGCTGGGGAAACAAACTTCCAGCACATGAGCATTGAATGGCATCTAGATCCAAACTCCAAAAGTCAGTCAGTAGACAGCAGAAAGTAGTAGGAACAGGCTGGCTCATTACCTCAACTATTATGATCCTGGGCCCTAAGCCAATGGATGCGTTTATTGACGACATGCTTACGAGTGACTGTTCAGAACAGGCCAGGAAATACCACAGTAGACTCTTGGATGGCATGTTTTTTTTTTGTATTTCTAATCTTTTACCTTCTGTATATTTTTCCTTGGTATGAGGGCCCCCAAAACTTGGATCATCCAAGTTGGATGTGTGGCCTGTGTCTGTAGAAAGGAAGTGGGGGAGGAAAGAAGGAAATATAAAAGAAAGAAGAAGGGAGAGAGGAAGAAAAAGAGACCTAAATCACTTGAGGTGGCTGGAATTTTTCTCAGCCCCCAGACACTGAATCCATCAATCTGTGTGTTTTTCTGAAACCCTTTAGTGAAATATCGTGTTTAACCAGAAAAACACACATACCACAAACAAATCTTTCAAACTGATTGTCCTTGTGTGACAACACCTACCACAAACACTGAGTAGCATTAGAACATTTGGGAGTTAGAAAAAAATAATCCTAGTAACTCTCCTACAAGTCGGTGGACACAGAGAAACTCCTCAGAAGTGGCTTCCGGGATGCCCTTGTGTGCCTTTGGGAAAATCGAAGAACTGGGGGACTTATTCCTCAGCCTGCAGCATCTGCCAGGCGGCGTAGGTGGCACTGAGGTGGTGGGGGTAGAGAAACAGAGTTTATCATCTTTCAGCACAGTGGGAGAAGGTCAGTGGCAGTCTGGACAGGTCTGTGTGTTATTAAACTACTAAAGCAAATGAGCTGTCAGAGCAAAGACAGGGGACCATGGTCTTGGTCATCGAGTCACCGGTTTCCTAAAGGATAATTCTCGTACAGATACCATCTGACCTAGACTGGGTCAAAGCCTTCAGAGATCCCCCCTCCTCTCTCTTTCCCTCCTTTCTTCTCTCCATCTCCTCCCCCAGCCTTCACTCCCCACCCAAGACTTCCCTTGGAATGTTCTCTCTCACACTCTGATAAAGGTCTGTGGGTCAAACTTGCTTTGATTCTTGGAATACCTTTGCCTTTTCCTCCTATTTTCTTTTCTTTTCTTTTTTTTTTTTTAAATTAAGTCTTGGTATTCAGATTTCAGGGAGAAAAACTAGAAGTTATAAACTTGAGCCTATCTGGAAATGAAACTATTGAGTGGTGGGAAACAGGAGACTGTGTTATCCTGATTATCTCTCAGTGCACATGACCCTCAAAGCACTAGAGTGCCATCCTTGGTGTCCTAAACCACCTATGTAGCTGTCTTCTCACGCCTATTGGAACTCCTCTAGAACCGAAGCTTCTAGCACACAAAGACAGACAGGGAAAGGGAAGAGCCTTTTTGGCACTGGACCTTAAGTGGGTTCTCTGATTTTTTTTTAATGTTAACCATTATCTATCCACCTATTTTTTTTTAATTTTTGAGTGCTACAGATTCAACAGAGGATCGGAATTTTTTATTTTCTGGGTTTGGCTCCTAAATTCTCTGCCTAATTTTTTTCCTGGAAAAAGAGAATTGGAAACTTCAAAACAAGTTTTGGAGGAATTGTCTAAGCTCTCTAAAGATCGGGGTGGGTAAAATGAGCAAGTTCTCCGCATAGTTCCTTGCCTCCCATCTCATGAGTAATAAAATGGATAGTCTCCATCTGCAGTGCCACAGAGTGTTCCCGCATAGCCCACTCCCAGGGAAGTCGCACTAAGGGACCTTCTCACACTGTCCGTCTGTTCGTTCCTCCCTCCCTCCCTCCTTCACCTACTCACACACTTACTTACTCACTTGTGCTATCTCTTGCTAAAAATATAAATTGTCTCTATCCCTATGTCAGGCATGATAGTGATTGTGGGTCTTCAAATACAAGCTCCCTTCTGGTCTCTTGCTTTTAATCACTTGGCACAAACACCACAATAAAGGAATGCAGCACAGATCTCAAAATCATCTTTTTCTTGTCCTTGTCCCCAGGCTTCCCAGTGACTCATTAGGAAGCTGCATAATTGAGGGAAAATTGGTTCCCTCTCTTCTGTGTGTCAGGATCATTGCTGACACCTGTGCTTGTTTTAGACCCTTCTGAAAGCAGTGAGGGTCCCGAGGCTTCCAGGATTAGCAGATCCAGCTGACATATTGCAGCAAACCTCTTAGGAGATGTGACCACAGGACCTGTTTATTGTCGTGAAACACCCAGACCTGGCTAGACCTGTGTAAATGAATACACATCCAATCCAATCAAGAGTCAGGCTAGTTGACTTGTTAGCTTCCAGAGTTCTTCCTGTCTCTGCCCCCCGTCTCTCTATTGCTGGGACTGCAGGCCTGCGCCTCATTTTTCACACGGGTTCCGTGACTCTGAATTCAGGTCCTTATGCTTTGTGAGGGTGAGTGCTTTACTGAGTGGACTAGGTCCCCCAGCCCTGAGAATTCCACGTCTTTAGTATGCTGCTTGAATTCTGGTGTCTAACAGTGCTGAGGTTACTTTGAAATTATATGAAAGAATAAAGTTACCTCTTTTATAGGCATTTTTGGATTGAGTTTTCACTATTTCCATATCAATATCCCTGACTCCCTCTCTTTACCAAGTGGCTGCTTCATCAGTTACCAAAAGCTCTGGTTTCTTCCTCCAAGACCTCAAATCCTCCATGTTGTCTTCATCTCAATACAGTTAAGGTTCTGTAAACCACTTGCTTGAATGATCGAAATCTTAGTCTCTTGGCTTCCTCTTCTCCCTGCCTCACCCCATCTCTCTTCTCAGAAGCTGCCCAAATAATCCCCAGAGAGTATACTACTGTATCATCCCCCGTGTTTCACAGACTCACCATTCCCTGCAGAATTAAGTTCAAGTTCCTTGGTCTGGCCTTCCATCCCGTCTACGGTCTAGCTGTCGCCTCTCCCTTTCCCACGTCACGCAGTTTGCACTTGAGGATAATGGATTCTCATCAGGCATTCACATCCTTGGAGCAAGTTTGATGTAAATCTCAAGTGAACGCGCCGTCACCCAGCCCAGATCTTCCACTTTCCAGGCCGTGTAACATCTTGTCCATCTGACTGTGAAGTCTTCCCTAACTCATTACAGGAAGCCAGGTCCGTACTCTCTGAATGCTCCCACAGCAGTTAGCAAGTTTCCATACCTAAGTATTGGACAGGACTAGAACTAAATCTCAGTGTTTCTGGCCCTACCCCAAGCTCTTCCAGGGGCCTCTTACTCTTGCCACCTTGAGCTAACATAGGTGACTTCATTTTCCCACTAGTTATTGATTTACCAAAGGACACATGACCACTGGGTTCCAGCCATTGTAGTGTAAGGAGTGGAATAGAGAGACTAGTAGATTTTTCTTATTCTTAACTAACTTCTCTTTCCATCTCTCCTGGATGTAATCGTGTAAAGTCTTTGTTTCTGCGTCGACTCCCATCTGGCCCCAAGCCTGTGGGTAGAGCCCTGAGAGATGAGAAGCAAGTCCAGCAAAGCAAAATGGAGATTTAAGCCGCCCTCGCCTGGAGTCACCCTGCTCTTGGATTTCTTGCTGTGAAGGATCCTTTATCCCCACACTCCTGTTTGGCCTTCAGGTCTCTTGTGTGTGGAGGCATCTTCACGGAAACAGCAGGAAACTGTGATTTGTGTATGCGGGGTAGTGTGATGTGTTTTTGTGGGGTAGTGTGATGTGTGGATGTGGGGTAGAGACGCTTGAGGCTCAGTCCTCTTTCTAACACTCCAAACTGGGAATTTGATGGTTTGGCGTTTGGGCATCTTCCCAGTATAAAGAAGCCCATGAGTCTGATCACACTTAGTGTGTCTGGAAAATGCAGCAAGGAGCTGGAATCACTCAGTGCATGGTGGATTCTGAAGGCCCGCCATAGGTATTCTACCTATGTCAATGCTACAAACACTGTCGCAAAGTATTCTTTAGACAAAACATTTGCTTTATTGGTTCCCTTTCTTTTCTTGTCAGAGAGGAATTGGGGAATCTCAAAGGTAAATTCTTAGATCAAAAATAGCAACCGCTGAGTGAACTTCATTTCCCTAAAGCTCAGAGATCACTGAGCAGGGCTGGGCAGGGGATAAAAGGCTTGATAATAAAACTCTGGACTGGAAATGGGTTTGGAGGGCTGCTACTAAGATAAGAATTTGCCTTGAAGTCAGCAATCAATTCTTCAAAGAATAGTCTAGCAAATCAAAGACTTGTCATTTGTTTGTTTTTAATTTTCCTGCAGAAAGGTTCTTAAGGATTTAGCAGCACAATTTTACTGCATTATCAAGAATACAGAAAAGGGCCAAGAGCTGCCACTTCTTGTCTTAAAGGACAGTTTAGCTTCGATAAACTGACTTCACCAATAAGCTGCTGACAACAGCCAAAGCCTCTTGCCCTTGGGGGATGAGTTCCAAGCCACTTAGTAAATGCCCCAAAACCCAGATACTACCAAAACCCTTGTATACTCTCCTCTTTTTTTTTTTGCTGTATGTACATGCCTATAATAAAGTTTATTTTATAAATTAGACATAGTAGGAGAAAAGTAACAATTAATATTCACATAGTACAATTATAACAATAATTTATATGAGCAGGGCTCTCACTTTCTCTCAGAATAGCTTTTTATATGCTCACCTTTTCATTTAAAGGGACTGTTTTACAGCCTTTCTTTGTCATATCTAAATTGCCAGCCTACTACTTGCATTTTGGGACCAGATCATTATCCTTTGTTTGGATATGTGTTGATGACCATTATTGAATTAAATAAGGGTTACTTGACTACAGGACTAGGATACTGCAATAGTTGCTCTAGTAACTGAGATGGACGCTAAGTGATTTAGGGGATTGGTAGCGTATATGGCGTGGATACACGGGCAGAATCCATGTCCCAGACAGTGTTGAGGGGTCCAGCACAAGATTTCATCAGATGACCCTAAAATAGTGAGCAATTATAAATTAAAATATGTACATTGCTTATTTCTATGATTTTCCATTTAACATTTTCAGACTTTGGTAATCATGAATAACTGAAGCCCCAGAGAATGGTAGCATGTATATTGTGATGTTGTCAAAGTAACTTAGGTAGTTTAGACGTCACAGTTTTCCTGTATTGGAACCAAATGAATTTCATTTTTACACGTAACAAAAAAAAATCTTATCACCATGCATGGTACCACATAGATAGAAAGAACCCATTTTTCCATTTTTATCAGCAGCATAAGCTGCAAAACACCCTGCTGTGTGCTTTCCCCACCCTTTGGCAGAGGAGACAACTGCTCAGCTGTAGAGTCCGCCTCACTCTGGGCATGCGCAGTTGCTCAGCGTGGTCCAGCCAGCCTTCTAAAGAAACAAAATAAATGCTTGTTTAGTGCAGGTAAAGAACGAGAACCCAGCATCCCTGGCACCAGGAGAACATGAGCTCATGCCCACAGTTACCTGGGAGTTCCATTTTAATGGCTGAGGATTACACCATGATTTCCCAGCAGGCAAAAACAGTAATCTGAGTAACTGCTTAGAGAGCTCACAGAATCTAGGGGATAAATGTCGTCACTAATTTTAGTTCACTGAATCCCGGATAAGAAAGTCACTGCTCCTTGAAGGAAGCTGCTGGTGTCAGTACTGGAATCTCCTGGCAGGGTGACCTTCAGTGCTTTTGCCTTATGACAGGGTTCTCAGAAGTGTCACCCTCCCTGAGCCCAGGGACAGAGCTGCAGGAATGCCCCACTGTTGGAGGAGGCCGCTTGTTGGTTCCCAGCTGCTCAGCCCCGAAGTAATCACACAAAAACTATGTTATTTAAAACACTGCTTGGCTCATTAGCTCTAACTTCTTATTTTCTAACTCTTACATCTTAATTTAACCCATTTCTATTAATCTGTGCATCACCACGAGGTCATGACCTACCAGCAAAGTTTCAGCGTGACTGTCTCCACTGGCAGCTTCTTGACTCTGCCCTTCTTTCTCCCAGCATTCAGTTTAATTTTCCCTGCCTAGCTCTGTTCCCCTATAGCTCTGCTATAGGCTCAAAGCAGTTCCTTTATTAACCAGTGATATTCACAGTGTACAGAGGGGAATCCCACAACCCATCTGCTTTCCTATGGTAAGTCTGGGCTCCCAGGAAGGCACTTCCTCCTGTACCAGGGCAGCAGCCCCAGAAGGGCCTCTCTCATGTCAGAACAACTCTTCCCAGGGTTCTTTGCTGCTTTGACAGGAAAATAACCCTCCTGATTATTAGGGCAATTTCCCTAATCCATGAGCCTAGGGCAGCGGGAACCAGGTGCTGGAGGACTGTAATAAAGCATGGTGCTTCTGGAGATGCAAAACCAGCTACACCACTCTTGGGCATGCACCAGAAAGACTGTTAAGTGCAAAGATACTGGCAAAATCGTATTTGTGGCTTCTCGGTTCACTATGGTAAAGAAATGGAGCCAGTCCAGAAGTTCGTCAACAGATGAACGTGTAATGAAAATGTGGCACATACAAACAATGAAATTTTATGCAGCTGCGAAGAAAAATGAGATTGGAAAATTTGCAGGAAAATGGGTGGATCTGGAATGGTTATATTAAGTGAGGTGAGTCGGACTCAGAAAGATGATGCATATTATCTCTCATATGTGGACCACAGATTTTAATGCTTCTATGTATGTCTGCCATTATATATTACATAATATATAAATACGTGAATATATTTAGGAGTAGCTGTGGTTATTGGTCATGAAACTAGAAAAAGGACTGCAAAGGGTTAAATGACGTTTTGAATGGCATGGGTAAAAGAACACGCATGGCACGAAACACATGTGACATGAAACACAGGTGACCTGAAACATGTGATGTGAAACACGTGTAACATGAGACACGTGTGACATGAAATATGTGTGACATGAAACACGTGTAACATGAAGGCCTAAAGGTAGCTGAGGGGTTTGGGGTGGGGCAGGGGAACACAGAGAAGAAGGAGGAAGATCAACAGTCAACAGCAATGCTCAAAGATACCACAGTGGAGCCCAACACTTTGTGTGTGAATATTCACACAAAGGTCAACACAGGTTCAGCATAGGTTCAACGTAAAACGAGTTAGTGACATCCGCAGAATTTGTATGGAAGACTAAAATT
>LOEQ01006935.1:0-21362 GCA_001685075.1 Bramus lutescens | reverse complement strand
TCGGAGACCTGGTCCCGGCCTCCGCACCGGCTCCAGGCTGGGAGGAGAGCCTGAAAGAGACCCCCGGGACACGCGCGCTGTAGGACATTTGTATTAACGCACTGTCACTCGTAAAGTGGTTGGGGAAAAGCATGCTTAGAAACAGCTGTCTTGGGTGCGTGGTGCTGTTAGGGAGTGGAGCCTTGTCTGGCAAGTTGTCCTCGGGCTGGTCAGAGCAGGCTCTCCCGACGAACACACATTGCCACCTCTATCATTTGTTTTCCTTGAGTTTTACCTATACTGTATTTGATGCCATCATGCTCTGAGCATTAATTTTTAACCGGACACGTGATTATGAACACACCTTAACAAGCAAGGAAAAGTCAGCAAACACGGGTTGGGAACAGGCTTGGCTCTTGAGTGATGGCTTAGCGCAGCGTGCTAAACCTAGAAAATGCTGCCTGAGCTATCAAAAGTTGTTGGAAGCAAATATTGCTCCAGCCTGTAGCCATTTATCACAAATCGTTGACTTTGAAATAAAAGCTTTTTCGTCCCCTAGAACTTTTAGAAGAGGAAGACTTGTTTAGTTGGAGCAACGCCAGCCCCCTCCTGAAGTGGGTCTGGCTCTCCCTCCCATTTCCGTCAAAGCATCTCTTGAGAAAGCCTCAGATAAAAATCCTGTTTATTTTATTGCCCATTGGGTGACACCCATGAGAATTCAGAAACAGCCCATGGCTGGTGGAAAGCTCCAGGCTATTCAGTAGCTCAGTTAGCATAGGATTTGTTTCTCCCAGCTCTTGAAAGTGAACTTGAGGGGTCCTAGCGGACTCCTTGGGGACAGGTAGGCCAATACTAGAATAGACTCATCAGGTCCTGTGGGAAGAGCTGAATTTATAAACTTAGCTGTGGCCAAAATCCGTATCACAAGGTAGTATCAGGGCATTATTAGACATTGTTTCAAGAGTTGACCTGGGTAAGAGAGCCTTTAAAAGAACTATAAACTGATTCTCAAGGAATCTCTTTGGAGCAAAGCGCAGTAAGTAGTGCATGCCGTGAATTCCAGCACTTAGACTGAAGAAGGAGGATGGTGAATTTCCGGCTAGCCTGAGGTACACAGGGAACCTTTTTGTTTCTAAGCATCTCTTAGGGCTGATTGGAGGTGGGGTGAAAGGACTGAAGAACCCGCAGAGGCACCACATTCATTTCCTCCTGAGTGCCACACCATGTACATATGAATAAATCCGTCACTTGTACTTTTCCATTATGATAAACAGTAAATAACCTGTCACGCTGTCTCTGGACTGGGGAGGAAGCCGTTTCCCAAAGTAATTAATATGAATCTCATTTCTGTCTCACTGACGATGATTCAGGTAGGCAGTGAATATAGGTGTGTTTTTCTGACGCTAGCATTCAGTGCCAAAGTGCCCATTAGTGTGTCTGAGAACATTATTGGCCCAGGTCTGCAGTGTTTAATAGTCTCTGGTTCTCCTGAGCATCCCTCCCATGGGTGCTTTAGAAGCCAGTGCACCAGGCATTATTCATGCACAATTCCAAATGACTCCAGGGAGTTTGTTCCTCACAGTCTCAGCATTGACAACTTTATGTACTCTGTTCTTGCTCTGCTGCAAGGCTATCTTGGGATCACTAGGGTGCTTCGTTTTGCCTGAAACCTGATAGAGAAGAAGTTAAACTCTGTGTAACTGTGAGATTGTGTTTGAGTTGCTGGGACTTATTAAGTCCCCTTCAGTTTCCCCTACGAGACTATCATCCTTAAGCTACCATGTGATTAGGTCGGTTTTGCTTTAATGGGTTATGTGGCTCTGGAGAGTGAGAGTGAGCCAGACTTCAGGGTATTCACAGAGCTTGGTTCAGTTTTAGGCATTCACCTTGGGAATTAGCAGAGCCACATTGTTGAGGCTCCCTGGCTACAGATCTCATGGAAGATCCTTTGCCAGTCTCCCAAATGGTGTCCAGAGTGACACCTTCATGTGCTTTCTTACCTTTGGTTGTGGTCACAGGAATTCAAACCTTGTCTAATAGAGAAGGGATGTCTGAAAAAATCAGGTTTTCCCTGGAAGCACTTGTTTGCTTATAGGAGTTAGAGCATTCTCTCAAACACTGCTCCCCTTGAGGAGAACTGAGTTGTTGCAGTTCTTAAGACTACTGTGGAGAGAGAGAGAAAAGGCAGCCCCAGTCCCCAGAAAGATTCTTGTCATTGGCACGTCTGATAATGTGCGAAGTCCCTCTGCTATGATATTACTGTCAGGCTTATGAACTATGTTTATAAAGTGTAAAGGTTTTGAGACTCCAGACCACTAGACAGTGGCTAATATTACAACCTGGGCGCAGTGAATGTGTAGCCCTCTTGTGCGTCTGATACCCAGAGCTGGAAGAGAAATGCAGTTTCTGAATTACTAAACAGGGTGAGAAGACAGTTGTTCACCTTGCTTTTCCATTCTGCTTTGTCCTTAGGTGAAGGAATGCATAAAAACACTTAATTGGAAAGCTTAGATGATAGTTTATGTGTATGAGGATGCTGTGTGTCCTGTAAAGGTTCATTCTTAGAAATGGAGTGTGATAGACCCAACTTTTTTTTTTAATCTAGATTTAGCTATATGGAAGATAAGCTTTGGGAAAAAAGTCTTCATTCCTTTAAAAAGATGTTGGTTTTCCAAACAACCCTGCAACAAGAGGATCCACTTTTAAACATTAGAGGATTTAAAGTTAAGTACCCCATGTATCATGTCTCCAGCTCTGGGATTAGAATTGTGTGTGTCAAATCTGTTTACATCCCTGAATGTCTATGTATAAATCAATTGAGATGGGCGTAGCAATGCCTAATTTGAGTCTGTGATGTCAGAAACAATATTTTTCTCTGTGGGATATCTTTTTTTATCAAGTGAGTTGAGAAATTAGTGCAAGGCTACTTACTTCAGTCTAAAGCATCCCGGTTGTTATTGGCTGTCTTACCGATAGAAGTAAGTCAGGGAGGGGCGTACAAGTGTCAGGAGTGACCCTCATGGCAGTAGGGTTGTTTCTCCCTTACTTGTGCTTCCAGACTTCCCTAGAAGAATCTTCCAGACTCAGTCATTCTTCCACTGGGTTCCTAAAAGCCATCCTTGATAGATTCCTTTGTAGTTTTGCTTGCTTGTTTGTTTGTTTGCATTTTGGAAGATTGAGCATGGAGTTTTAACCCCCAGTGAAATTACAGATTAATAGGATACATTTTCCTTTCCCCACCCCCTTACCTTCAGCATCCATAAATAGCATAGGTCCTGACCTGCCTGGACATTTTTGATCCTGAAAAAATTATGCAAGTAGAGAATCCTGGACTTGCAAGAACCAGAGAAAGTGATTTTCCTGACTTGGGCTGGCATTCAGAACAATTTTCTAACCCATGTGAAGGAAGATTTGATGGTGCAAGTGGCTTTGGATGCTTGTAACCTCAATAACCGGATGCCAGTTAAAATCGAGGAGGGCTCTCCCCCCCAGCTTTACCTCTCAGTTTTTCAGCAGATATTCCAAATCAATTTGCAATAAAGACCTGAGCTAATTTCTTAACTTCTGTATCCATTTCTATGTTTGAATTAAAG
Source organism: Bramus lutescens (assembly GCA_001685075.1). Lineage (NCBI taxonomy): Eukaryota > Metazoa > Chordata > Mammalia > Rodentia > Cricetidae > Bramus > Bramus lutescens. The sequence continues at coordinate 17,790 of LOEQ01006935.1, read as the reverse complement.
TTTGAACTATCAGAGGCAAAAACAAATCTTAGGGAAAATGTAGACTGAGGACTATCAGGGTGAAGTCTTGTCACATCCATGAATACAGTTCCATAATAACACTGGGAATTTATAAGCCTTGTTTCAAGCTAAGAGAAAACAGTGCTTCCAAAGTACTCCCCCCATCTGATGTTTTACAAAGAATGCTGTGCTCTGCCCTAAGTGGATAGCAATCCTTTCCATAGATGGCCGACTTCTCCCTGACTCCCGGCTACATAATGAGAACTTAGTTGTTAGGAATCTGAACTGGTCATAGCCTATCATTTAGTAGACCCTTCAGCATTCTTTCATTTGTAAGTGATCTCCAGAGTTCTTGGCATGTAGTCACCTACCATTTTGCCAAGGAGTAAATTTGACCCTCTATACTGAGAGCTCTCAGGATAAAAGCCAAGCTGACGGACTACCCAGCGCCCACACGCCAAGGAAAACCGGGTATCCCTCCCTGTAGGACCACTCACATGACTGGTTTCTAAAGACATTGCTCCTTTTGCAAACACAGGCTAAGGGGGGAGGGATGTCGTGTTGGCACTTGTGAAACAGAGCTTACTTTGGGACCTTAGAAAGTATGCTTTAAATAAATAGGATTTGCTGTACAGGCAAAGCACTTGAAAGGGGGGTTTAATTTTGCCTGAGAGGAGGATTAATTCATTAAATCAAAGTTCCTAGGTGGAATTTTTAAAAAATGTGTTAGCAATAGTTTCAGAGTTTTTCTGCCTTTCTCTTCCCTGATACACTTGTCATTAAATTATTTTATTTTTCAGTAGATGATAAAACCAAAGACACTTAGCAACACATCTTTGGTTCCGTTGATAATTTAGATTCTAAGCAATTATGTACGTGTTTCAGATTTGGAATTAAAAGTTTCATGTACTGATATTAGCACATCTTAACTCTCATGTTCTTGTCCAGTGAAAGTGTTACACGGATCCTATGATATGAGGAGCAGAGCGCCATCTCATTTCCTACTCTCTGACAGTCATACTTTAAAAATAAGGACACTTCACTGCTTGGACCTCTGGATTCTGTGTCTCTCTAGGAAATAAAACTTAGTGCATCAGGCTTAGCGGAGTTAACGCTCTCCATGCTAGTCAAGGAAAGAGGGGATCGTGACGTTACAGCCAGAGAGGGAGACACCTGCCTTCTATAGCAGGTCACATTTGACAGGCATTCTGATGCAAGTGGGTGGCTAGTCAAGGTAGGAGTTACCACAGAGAAAAGGCTGTGCAAACACAACATGAGCACAAGAACTGGGTCCTCAGCCAGTAAGTGGGAATAGTCAAGTCAATAGAGAGAGATGGCCCACAGAGTTCTCAAAGTGTTACCACCACGTCGCTCAGCTCTCCATTGCAGGGTGGACTGGGTCAGGATCAACACACCTTCCCTGGTCCACGTCGAAGCATGAGTCCTGACATTAGTATCCCCAACGAGTACATACAAATGCACATGCGCTCATATCCATGCACCCCGTGATTTCAAGGACATAAGAAAATAGCTTAATGTATTTCCTTCCCAAGTACCAAAGGACTCCCAAAGTACTCAAGATTTTTCCTATTTAGAAAAGAGAAAAAGACAGGGAAGAATTTTAAGGAGTTAGGAAATCCCGAGGAATTTGATTTTCTAAGGATCCTGTTCCTTTATTTCTCTCCACCCCTATTGCCCCTCACAGAAGTAGAATTCAAGGGAGTGGTGCAAAAGAGATAGCAGAGATGGCGGAACACATATTTTAGTGCGTGGGCATTGGGGATGGAGCTTGGCTTGCCCAGGTAGGCTAGGTCAGATCAATGGAGTTCTCAGTCTTGTGGAAAGCAAGCTCAAAGCAAGAGGAAGAAGGGACTGAAAAAAAGGAAATCATTGTTTCCTCTTGTTCCCGCTTTGTTCCCTTAGCTGGCCTCTTGAGAAATGCCCCTCCCATGCCATTCTGGGATGCCTGGTTGTGAATGAATTACCCTGCCCACTGAGTCAGCTGAACCAGAAGACTGGGAACCAGTCAGAGCCCACTGATGCTTGAGCAATGATGAAAGCACTTCCAGCCCTCTTGGTTAATTGCTTTTCTCCAGGGGTGATCAATCAAGGCTTTAAAGACATCTTTCAGGATAAAATTTGTACTCTTGCATTTAGCGTGCACAGCGCTCCACAGTGGGGCTCGTTCCTGCAGCCTCTGTCGCCTTCTCTGTCCACCCCTGCTGAGCGGGATACAATTCCCCAAATGACTCACACGGTTGCACCCCTCCATGCTCTTGCATAGACTGTTGTTGCTTCTAAGTGTCCCTTCTTCTGTCTCTTAATTTATCGAATGCCTTTTCAGCTGCACACCTCCCTCCAGTGGGAAACCTCTCCTGTTCCTCTTTCTCCCTGCACCTAACTTCATACCCCGGTCGGAGCCGTCACATCGTCTATGCTTACCTGTCACTCGAAGTCACTATGCGTTATTCCAAAAAATTATGTTTCCTGCTCTACAGCATTCATTTATTCTTTCAGTAACAGCTTTCACCCAGTGATCCTTTCAAATGCTAGCAAACGTCCAAGGTGAAAGCATTAGACACGCCGAAACACAGAGGCAGATGCCTGAGTAAATAACCAGTAGTTATTTATTTATAAAGTTAGTTGTAGCCATAAAGTTATTAGACTTAATACAGTGTTAAAGCTTCATATCGTTAACAATGATTTCTTTAGTATGCAGCCTAACCCAAATGTCTACAATTAGTTATTTGTATGCAAGTGTAAAGGTGGTGGTTTAGGAGCCAACAGCTGGAGTTCAGCCATGACCTAGAAAATGAAACTTCAGTGGGTCAGGATGAAATGTACCCGTGTTCCCAAGGAATGGATCATAGGCAATGCCTAACATATCCCCCCTCAAATTCAAAGCAAAAATCTGTAAAGTTCTCATACCATCTTCCAAATGTGTGCATCATATAGGAAAGATAAGATTCCTAGTAAGACTCCACCTTTCCCAGATGCCTTTGCTTCCCAGTAGGGTGTGTGATTTAGAGTTACTATTTAGATAAGTGTGCTGCCCAGAAAATTATGGAAGAACTTATTGTTATAGAAATGAAAGCAAGAGGGAAGAGAAAAGGGCCATGGGTGGGTGGGTAGCTAAACAGGAGGGGACAAGGTGTATAATTAAGTAGAAAGAAAGTTCAAAATCATGTAAAAATGGGAGCTGGCCATCCATTCACAGAGTAAGGGTAACTGTGTAGATGTAGTCCGGTAATGATCCATGGTTATTTCTTCTTAAGCATGAAGGGAAGGGACAGGCAGTTTCATTTGGGGCTTAAGTGTGGGAATGATCCCAAAGTCAAGTGCTTGCATGTAAGTGAGACCATTGCCTGAGGAATTCTCTCCTTGGAAGTCTGAAGATGGCTCAGTCTTAGAAATGTGGCCGGCATGTGGTTGCGCTTTACCAGGCTGCAGTAAAGGAGCTATAACCCTGATTTCTTGTCTTTGTTTCTGCAGCAGCACTCAGCATGGCGGGGATCCCAGGGCTCTTCACCCTTCTCCTCCTCTTGCTCTGTGAGTTCAGGCAGGGGAGTCCCTACGCCAGTCCGTGGAAACCCACTTGGCCGGCTTATCGCCTCCCTGTAGTCTTGCCTCAGTCTACCTTCAACTTAGCCAAGCCAGACTTTGATGCCAAAGCCAAATTGGAAGTGTCCTCCTCATGCGGACCCCAGTGTCACAAGGGAACACCACTGCCCACCTATGAAGAGGCCAAACAGTACCTTTCCTATGAAACCCTCTATGCCAACGGCAGCCGCACCGAGACTCAGGTGGGCATCTATATCCTCAGCAATGGACAAGGCAGGGCGCAAGGTAGAGACTCTGAGGCCACGGGAAAACCCCGCAGGAAAAGGCAGATTTATGGCTATGATGGCAGGTTTAGCATCTTCGGGAAGGATTTCTTGCTAAACTACCCCTTCTCAACATCGGTGAAGCTATCTACAGGCTGCACCGGCACCCTGGTGGCCGAAAAGCACGTCCTTACGGCCGCGCACTGCATTCACGATGGGAAAACCTACGTAAAAGGGACGCAGAAACTCCGAGTGGGCTTCCTGAAGCCCAAATATAAAGATGGCAGCGGAGTGGGCAACAGCTCGAGCTCAGCCATGCCTGATAAGATGAAATTTCAATGGATCCGGGTGAAACGCACCCATGTGCCCAAGGGGTGGATCAAGGGCAATGCCAATGATATCGGCATGGATTATGACTACGCCCTTCTGGAACTCAAGAAACCCCACAAAAGGAAGTTCATGAAGATTGGGGTGAGCCCTCCAGCTAAGCAGCTCCCAGGAGGCAGGATCCACTTCTCTGGTTATGACAATGACCGGCCAGGCAATTTGGTGTACCGCTTCTGTGATATCAAAGATGAGACCTACGACCTTCTCTATCAGCAGTGTGATGCCCAGCCTGGGACCAGTGGTTCAGGGGTCTACGTGAGGATGTGGAAGAGGCCACAGCATAAATGGGAAAGGAAAATTATTGGCATCTTTTCGGGCCACCAGTGGGTGGACATGAACGGCTCCCCACAGGATTTCAACGTGGCAGTCAGAATCACTCCTCTTAAATACGCACAGATTTGCTACTGGATTAAAGGAAACTATTTGGATTGCAGGGAGGGCTGATGCTGCTTCTTCCTGCCAGCACTCCAGGGGCTTTTGGCACTCATTGTAGGAGACACCAGCTTTTTATCATGGACTCGTGTGTGTGTGTGTGTGTGTGTGTGTGTGTGTGTGTGTGTGTGTGTGTGAGATATAATGCCTTTACCCAGCATTCTTCAAATGGCAAAATGATTGGCTTTATTATTTGAAAACTGTGGTGTGTTTGTCTAGTGATTAAACAGTCCGAAGGCATACTTTTGTATAGAGATTTCAAAATACTGATGTTTGTGGCAATAGGGGATATTTGGCAATTAAGTTAAACTTTCAGGGTTTTTTTTTGACAACTTGATTTTTGTCTTATCCAAACTTGCATAAAAAGGTTTATATTAAATATGTGACATATGGAGGATATGAATTCTTTTGTTTGTATATGAATATGTTTTCTTCTGAGAGTCATATATTGATATTTTTGTAATGTGTGGTTATACTGCATCTGGATGGCAACATCATAGCACTTCAATAGGCAGTTGTAATGTTTTGGATTCAGCATTTACGTAGTAGTCCTTGAAGAGAAGCAATAATTTATTGGCTATATCGATACACCTATAAAACCGTATCTTACAGTGAACAGAGTTTTCATGCTGCTTTTGGTTTTGAAAATAAAACTTTCTCTTCCAAAACCCATTGCTCTACTTTTGTGGGAAGTCTGTCTATGCCTCTGCCAACCTTGTCATTACAGCAGAGTAGGCAAAGCTCAATTATCGTCATCCTCCACTTAGCAAGATTCCACTAGCATGTCTGGGGCTAACGGTTTCTCCAAAGACAATAAGTGGAGCCTAATTAGAACAGGCTGAGTTGCTTCCCAGTTAACAGTTGTGGTCACGATAAAAAAAAAATCCTTGCATTTTAGCCCCGAGAGTGCATCATATCTCACTCTTTACTATTTGGATGGGTAATTTAAAATGAATTAAATCCCTCAGGACCATGGATGCACTGCTCTGTGGGTGTCACCGCAGAATAGCTGCTTGCTTGAAGCTGAGCATGGTCATACAGCCTAAGCCAAAATTATTTTGCATAATTTTCAGCGTGTTTTCAGAGAGGTGTGTTTGTTTAATTTGCAAACTCTTTCTCATTGTACTTATTTTATAGTTAAAAAATGCTTGGAAGTTACTATGAGAAAAACCAGTATAGCTCTGTTTTCCCCAGCTCTTGCTGGAATGGTCTAGGCTCTCAGCACATCAAATCAGATGTATATTTTAGGTATGGCTGTATCTTGACCCAGGGGATAGAGGAGAAAGTGTGGTGAAGCCACAAACTGGGTTAGGTATCTGTGACTTTGGGGCTCACTGAAGTCGAGCAACGAGGATTTGAAAATGTTCAAAGCGGGAGAGTAACCCTGAAAACCGTGGTCTCTTGAGGATCAGAAGGTTGGGACAGAATTTAGGGCAGATTTGGTAGCATGATTACAGCCCTCAGGAGGAAATGAGTGTCAAGCTGTTGGAACAACACTGGGAAGGTATGGATGGAATGGGACCAATGACTGGGGGAGCTGTGTTGGAGTTCCTGCTTTCCTTGTTTTAGATGAGAAAGGGGTTAGAATGCTGAGACCTTTGTGAAGTTTGGGCTCCCTGCTCCCCAGAAAAGCTCCAGGGACACCCGAGCCACTGCTTTCATGGAGCTCTTTCTGAATGCTTCAGGGTTTTCAACCTAGAACCCATGAGAAAGATGGAGTACTTGGGAGGGGCTGACTTGACGGTCTACTCCTGGTCAACTGACCGCTAATGATGGCCATCCAGGCATGCAGAGGAGCTCTGACAGCCGTTCTCAGATCTAGTTCAGGGACTGTCCACTGGCATCCTTATCCAGAGTCCTCACTAGTCCTGGATGAGAAGGAACTGAGTCTTACTTTGCCTGGCATAGGCTACTGCTCATGTCTGCTCTTCTTCATGCTTGTCATGAACTGTCGCAGTGAAGCTTTGAGTCGTCTCTGTCAGTTGAACTCTATGGATGTTTATAAGACAGCCTTTCTTTATCACCCAGAATGGGGTTGTTCCGAGGCTGACCAAAAGGGGAAAGGGTGATAATGAGGCTGAAGCCACAGCACATTCACGTGCCCTTGGCAAGCTAGCATGTTCGCTCTCTGCTCCTGCTGAATTCTGATGCCCAAATACTCTGTCCAACAGCAGCTCAGGAGAAGAAATGGGCTTATTTGGCTTACACATCAAGGTCTCAAGTCCATTACTGAGGAAAGTCGGGACAGGAACTCAAGGCAGGAATTGGGCCAACTTGCTATTCCACACAGTACTATCTTCAAAACAGGAACTTAGAGTCAAGAAGGTGCTGCAGCAAACATGGAGGAATACTGCCTTCTGGTTTGCTCAAAGGCTCGCATTTAGCTGACTTTCTTAAACAACTCAAAATCACCTGCCTGGGGATGGTGCTGCCCATAGTGGGCTGGGCCCTCCTCCATTTATTAACAATCAAGGTGATTCCTGCAGAGATAGCCACAGACTTATCTGATGAAGGCAATTATTGAGGCTTCTCCTCTCAGATGACTCCAGGCTCACCAGGGCAGCCAATCTGGATGCTAACTCCTCGAGGTGTTTCACAGACTATGAACAAGGAGCATTGCTAACCCAGAGCAATGTGGGGCTAAAGTTCCCTGCAGTTCTCAGCTCAGGCTTTTCTGTGGTTCCTGCTACATTGCTTCTTTGCCTGCCTCAGAATTCTGAGGTTCTCCCATTAGGGAGGAGCATTCCAAAGACCTCTTGAGAGGTGCTTAGGTGCTGGGGAGGTAAGTCAGTAAGCAAAGACCAAGCATGTACACTATGAGTCCATCCCAAGTGGTCTGGTAGTGCACGCATGTAATCCCAGTGCCACGGAAGCAGAGATAGGTAGGTTCCTGGGGCTCATTGACCAGCCAGCCTAGCTGAGACACTGTCTCAAAGAGCAAGGTGTACAATAGTACCTTTAGAAATGACAGACACCCAAAGTTGACCTCTGATCTCCACAAGTATGTGCAAGGTAGGTACATCAAAATGAACACACACACACACACACACACACACACACACATTTCTGATGGAGCTAGAATACGTTGGTGGTAACATGGTCCTAGTTCTAGAAAATTTGCAACTTTTTTTTAACTCTGACATTTCTCTAGAGGAAGAAACTCTAAGATAAGTGTAAACAAGGCAAAGGACTGGGATGGAAACCTGGTCTGGGGACAGGACGTTCTTGGGTCGGGCAGGTTGGTTTCAGAGTCAGCTGGTTTATTTAACATAAATCTCAGTGCACTTTAATCTTAAACATTTCTATGTGATTCAAAACTTTCACTGTTCATTCTCCAGCTCCTCCAGAGGCCTGGGACGAAGCAGATGAGAAGGGAAAAGAAAAATCATTTCTACCTAGTTCACCGTGAGTGACTCCTTAATAGTGGCTAGTCATTTTAGCTCTTACCTCTGCAATGTCATTGTAGCCCTCTTGCTAATGGGTCACAGACATCTTAGGACATTTAGAACCCCCTTCAACAGTGAACCAGCACTAGGTTCCAAGCCCCATCACCACCTTCTGAACCTAAATTGTCTATGACCAACAGGCTTGCTATACCCGAGAGCCGCTCAGATCAAATCTGGAGAAGAATAATATGCCAGGACCAGTGAATTGGAGGATCAAATCTGGGTTATTAAAGAGATAGGCAGAGGCCACTGTGCCCAGAGCAGATTAAAGACAGAAGAGCATGTTGGAAGAGAACAATTCTGACCAGCTTATATAGGAAAGAAGTTATGGCAAGGATTTAAAATTCATTCTACTTGCCAGGAGACATGATCAAAGAGCTTCTGACAAGGGTGCTGATAGGATGGACCCAGGACCAAGGTATGTCTGGATGGCAAGGGACTGAAGGGAAGGGAGGCTACCTTGTCACTCAGTCTCCAGTTCTTTCTAGATGGACCAAGCAAGCCTTCTCATGTGACTCTCCCCGCTTCTTGGCACAGAGCCAACCTCCGTTGACCACATGTGCTCAGTCATCACCTACAAATGAGTGGTTCATTCATCAAATCTCCAAATCTTCTTCTTCTCCTCCTCCTCCTTCTGAAGCAGAATTTCTCGGTGTAACAGTCCTAGCTATCCTGGAACTTGCTTTGTAGACCAGGCTAGCCTCAAACTCAGAAATCTGCCCACTTCTGCCTCCTAAGTGCTGGGATTAAGGACATGCACCACGACCACCCCACTTTACCAAATCCTTTTGTGGGGAGTTGAGACAGCTTTCCCCGCAGGAAACAAAATCCTAGAGCCAAGCTTTCATGGTGAAGCACAGTATACAATAGCCATGCAAATCGTGGGTTCCTGCATGCACACCAACCAAGAGTCTTTGGGGGAAAGACTCTAGCTGAGGAATTATCTAGGTTGTTGATCTGATGGTCCAACTGTGGGGGACTGTCGTAAGTGTAAATTGATGTAGGCAAACCTAGTCCTCTAATGGTGGCACCAGTCCCTACACAGCGAGTCCTGAACTGTAGAAAGCAGATCCAAGCAATCATGCCTGCTTGCGTTATTCTTCTTTGCTCTTGACTGTAGGATGTGACTAGCTACTTAGAGCTCCTGCCCGTTACTTCTGTGCTGCAGCGGACTGTGATCTGGAATTGTCAGATGATAAACCTTATTTTTCCTCCCATAAGCTGCTTTCTGTCAGTGTTTTGTTTTATCAACGACAGAAATGAAACTAAAATACTCACTGCCATCTGCCCTGCCCAGCCCGATAGCTTCTGAGGGGCAGAAGGAACAGTACAGGCTGGCCCTGCAGTGTGCTTTCTCTCTCTGTGTGTTAAGTGTGTAAAGTGTCAACTGCTCTCTTGGTTGTGATTGATTGAACACTTTCTCTATCTTCAGACTTTTAAAAGGACTTCAGGTGTGCTTTTCTTTCCCTCCATAAAGTAAAGGACAGTTCTGAGAAACAATAGTTCTGAGTCAAGGAAACAAGACTGGAGTGTTTGCATTGGTGAAAATGAGAAAAGCAAGTGGCTGGCTTGGGCTCCTCAGTACGGAAACATCTGGAGGTCAGGCCACCAATAGGATGAAAACTCTCATATCTTTCCCATTGTCCCCCGAAGTTCAACCTTCCCTGCCCCTGCCTGGGGCAATTCTTATTGATGGTCTCTGTTTTCTCTGCTTCCGACTTGCGTCCTGCATCTTTGCTTCCAGACTACAGTTTCATGAGTCAGGGATTTTATCTTTTGTATCCCCTTAGCAGTGCCCAGGTTCCTAAAAAATATGTTCAAAGGGAATACTTGAATACATTATTTTATTAGGTTTAGGTAATCTCTAACACCATGGTTGTGATTGCTTAGGTTTAGATAGCCCTTGAACCCAACCATGCTTCTGAATAAGGCTCTTGTAGTGTCTTGTGCCTACCCTATCCAACCCTTCCGTATCCTTCCCCACCATACCTGACCCACCCTACGCTATCCATCTATCGTGTCCACTCCTGCCCTGTCCTAGTAGATATTACACAGTGGCTAACAATGATATTTGTCTTCCCTGCTCAGGCATGAGCCTTGTGAGAGCAGGAGTTGAATTCCATTCTGTCTCCCATATGGTCCAGCATAGGAAATGCCCAGTGAGAAAATGGATCTTGACCATGATTTAGGCAGTGATGCAGAGCCTGCTCCCTCCATGACATCTCACAGGCGGTCAGGCCCGAGGTATCTGCCTGCTCTGCAGCTCCTCAGCGCTCGTTTCTTTCCATCTTCTTCTTCTTTAGATGGTGACCTCAGCCTCTAGACTAGAACGGGAGCCTCCCAAGGGCCATGGCTTTTTCAGACATGTCTGAGGGAGAGACTTGATAACCTATGTTTCCCCTTGACCCGAATTGGGTCACTAGAAACCCAAATTTCATTTTCTTACCTTTCAATCTAATATGTACATATATCCAATGTATTGACAAGTTTCTTCTCCATTGCTCTGTAGACTCATACTGTTTTGCTTTTAGCCAAGCTCCCTGAACACACATGTGATTTTTTTAAGCTTCTGTCCCTGGCCAAGCTCTCCTCCCCTTAGCCTGCCCTTTCCCATCTCTCCGGTTATTGAATTACTTATTCGGCAAATATTCAACAGTGGTGACCGTGCCCCCACACACCCATTGCTCATCTCAGAGCTTCAGAGAGGATGTTGTTCAAGATGATTCTGCATCCCTGCAATGAAGACACTTGCCCCACTTCCCAGAGGCTCCGTCATCACCCTCTGCACAAAAATATCTTGGCATCAGTGAAATGGAATTACCGCTTTGTGAGTTAAACTAGTTAAATATTTCCCATATACTTTAATAAATCTTCACGGTGGTGTCCACCCTCACTGGTGCATTTCCTTTCTTGGATTTATTAGCACTGATTCTATATCCTGTTTCCTAATGGAAAAAAAATGCCATGTTTGGTAAATCAGTGTGACCCAAGCGTAACTAATGTCCTCTGTGGATAAGTCATTCTGGGACACAGAACACTGTCCTTTAAAAACGGCGTGCTTGACGGCCCCTAGATAGTTGCCAGAGCAGTCAAATGCAAACTTAGGAAGTTCCACAGAAACGGCAGTTTCTTTCCCACTGGAGGAAAGGTGTTCATTGATCAACAACAGTATAATATCAGCAAGAGTTGTTCTATATTGATCAGCTTCATTGTAACTTTTCCTTTCTTTTTTACAAAATGTTTTGTTTTTATTGAGCTATATATTTTTCTCTGCTCCCCTTCTCCCCTCCCCTCTTCCCTCCCCTTCTCCCCTCTCCTAACTCCCAGTTTACTGAGGAGATCTTGTCTTTTACAACTTCCCATGTAGATGAGATCCATTTATATCTCTCTTAGGGTCCTCATTGTTGTCTAGGTTCTCTGGTATTGTGAACTGTAGGCTGGTTTTTCTTTGCTTTATGTCTAAGAGTCACTTATGAGTGAGTACACATGATAACTTGTCCTTTCTCTGAAGTCTCTACTCTCCCATGCTTTCTTCTTTTGGGGAGAGACTTGATAACCTATGTTTCCCCTTGATCCGAATTGGGTCACTAGAAACCCAAATTTCATTTTCTTACCTTTCAATCTAATATGTACATATATCCAATATATTGACAAGTTTCTTCTCCATTGCTCTGTAGACTCATACTGTTTTNGAAACCCAAATTTCATTTTCTTACCTTTCAATCTAATATGTACATATATCCAATATATTGACAAGTTTCTTCTCCATTGCTCTGTAGACTCATACTGTTTTTCTTTTAAATAGAGTAAAATGATGTAAAGACTTGTGGGAAAGAATAAAACATTGTGATCACATCTGAATCTATAAATCTGGACATCAGTACACACAATCCAATTTTACCTTGGTATAGGTAATGGGCTGCGCTGGGTAGTGAGACACAAGGCAAAGTATGCGAGAGTCTCGCCGAGTACAAACACTAGCCAAGCGCACTCAGACTTACTTTGCTCTCTGGTCACATTATGTGTACCATTAGCTAAAAATTGTTTCAACTTCCCAACATTCAGAAGTTTCTCACTGCCCTGGAGAAGGGATCTAAATTCAGACACACTGTTCTAGCTTTGTGGTTTTTCATGATGGCACAATTCCGTTCAGAGTGTTATCGCCAAATATTTCCGATCACTGACAAGGAATTTTTCCAAGTGAAGAATAACCTTGGGTAAAAAGCGACACTTTGAGATATCACCTTGTTCTGCTTACTAAATGATTTCCGTTTTCTTCGGGTGTTATAAAAAGCCGTTTTTCTTGACCGGCACTAATTTTTTTTTTGTTGCCCATTCTTGGATTGCCCCCTAGTGGTGTGCTTACCTTATGAACGTATCTCGGATCCTAGACCGGGGTTTCTGGTGGCCCTAAGGACTTAGTGTTAACTTTGTCGTTCCCACACCTCCTCCTTGTTTACAAAGGAGACATCCAAACACCCCTGAAAGGAAAGAAAGCAATGTGCAAAGTGGCGTACACCCTTTGGGACAATCAATGCATTCTATGGAACTCCGTGAAATCCTTTGTGGAAGTTACCCTTCTGGTTTTCCCTGAGAGATGTTTTTCACTTGGCCTGGCGTTCCCTTTTCTCTGTCAATCTGTTGGAGTCATGCCAGGTAATCGAAGGGCGCAAGGATGACTTACAGGCTGTGTTGCACTTTGAAAATGCCAATTAATTATGCTGAATACAGCTGGGTGGGATTCCCATGCTCTCACCCATAATTTAAACAAGTCAGCACTCTGGGGGCTTCAGTTGGCCCCAGACTTCTTGGCTCAATCTGGGTAGTTGGAACTGTGACTTCTCCACACCCAACGGCTTCATCCGAATGTCTTGGGAAACCTTTGAGATCCTGTAGAAAATGAGGGAGAGGCCTGGTCAGCGTCATAGCTGGCTCTGTGCTGAATGTTGGGTCCTAGACGTCTGGACAAGGAAACTCAATATAACAAACATTACTAACCTAAAACTTTCAGCAAACAAAACTGCAACTGTTTATTGGCTTATTAAAGAGCACCAAGAAGTATTCAGAACTCAAAACGGCTTTATTTAAAGTTTTTAAATTGGAAAGTGTGATTTTATTAAAATCTGAATTGAAAAAGGACATTTGATATAGCAGACTGATGATGGCTGAATAAAGAACCAAAGGTCTCTGTGCTATAGCAACAATGTCTGCAGGACTGGATGAGAGGTGTCTTTCCAGCAGGACGAGAGTACAAGGAATGGAGAGATGGCTCTGTGGTCAGCAGCACCTTCTGCTCTAGAGGACATTGGTCCAATGCCCAATACTCACATCAGGTGGCTCACAACAAGAGGCTTGAATGAGAGAGGTTAAAGGTTTCAAAGAAAAGTCAGCACATCCCAGAGAGGGGAATTGAGAAGAATGTGCCGTGTAACCTAGGGATCGGAAATTCTGGGGATATCCACTCTTTGCTTTGGAGCTCTTAAATGCATAACTGTAGAGCAATAGAAAGGGCCTCTGTTAGTTCTCTGAACTGCTTTCAGGACTAGCTGGACTACTGCACCCATTTCTGTTCTGTCTTTCTTCCCCAAACCGCAATGAATCCTGGCCTTTGAGCAATGAACAAGAGACTTGGTACCAGTCCTGCCAGAGGGAGGATTTGTTTTGGTATGGCTCCTTGGCTATGTCTGCAATACAAAATATTACTAACCCAATGAGTCCATCTCTCTGAGTCTTTGTAGAATAGGATAATGGGAAGCCACCACTTCTGTTGGCCCCAGTAGATGGAGTTGAGATTATGATTAGATGTTAACATCAACAGAAAACTCTAAAGACAGGCCGGTATACTTGATTACTTTCTAAAGCAGGTGAAAGAGCAAGCCTATCTTTTGACTTTGTAGATTATGACCCAGATTCTTCTATAGAGTAACAGTTCCATGGGTATGGAATCCAGAGTCTCAACATTTGCTTCAAAAGACTGTAGGAATGATGTTCTGATTGACCACTCAAAGGCATTTATTCAAAGAGAAAAGGTATTGTGTCTCATTGCTCTTTAAAATGTTTCATCCGTGTAAGTTAGTGTCACCATTATGGGAAGCAGTATGGAAATTTAGAAAGCTAAAAATAGGTCTATTTGGACCTGGGAAGATGGCTTTGTTGGTAAAGTATTTGCTACAGAAGCATGGGGGCCCATGATGGACCCCAGAAGTCAAATAAGCAAGCTGAGATGGTAAGATATACTTGTAACCCCTGTGTCTCAGAAATGGGGCAGGTGAAGCCTGGAATTCACGGACCAGCCAGCAAAGCCTAATCAGTGATTTCTATGCCACTGAGAGATCTTGCCTTTAAAAAAACAAGCCTGAAATCTCCTGAGAAACATCTGAGACTGATTTCTAGCCCCCACATGAATACATATACATATATGTCTACCCACATGAAAAACATCCACGTGCATGCACACGCATTACATGTGTGCACAGACACATAAAGTGATCTACCACCACAGAGACCTGCGTGATTGGGAAGTGTTGAAGCCTTGAGGAGGTGGGGTCTGGAGGTAAGGGGTTGGAGATGCTTGCTCTTTAATTACAGACCCCTCAGCTTCTTCCTTCATCTTATTGCTTCCTGACTGTCATGAAGTAGGCAGCTTCAGACCAATATGCTCACCCTACAATGATGTTCCGCCTCAGCACTGGTCCAAGGGCAATGCCATAGAAGACTGTATAATGGAGCTGCTGGAACCGTAAGGCACAGTAAACATCCTTCCTAAGAGTTTATCGTGTATGTTTTCACACAGCAGCGTCAAGCTAGCACATGGGTATTGTCTTAAGGAAATGAATCTTAAAGAGATACTTCAACAACTATGTTTACTAATGCTTTTATTCACAATAGCTAAGACAAGGAAATAGACAGCCACCATAAATGAATGATAAAGCACACATTCTTTCATAAGTGATAGACATATGATAGATACATAGAATATTATTCAGTCATGAAGAATATGTAACCCTGTCATTCGCAGCAAAATGGGTGGAGCTGGAAGACATTGTATAAAATGAAATAAACTCAACAAAGAGAGACACATAATCCATGTTCTTTCTTACATGTGGGGGACAAACAATGAACTTATGTGTGGTAGTGAGTGGAGGATGGAAAGAGAAGAGGAAGATAAAGAAAGCTACATTTAACCAATGCCAGTATGGAAATAGCACACGAAATCACACTGATATGGATGACTAATGCGTGTCTATGGAAAGTTTTGCTTTGATTGTGTCTGGGGCTAACGAGATGGCTCGGTGAGTGAAAAAACGTGCTATGCAAGTCTGATGACCTCAGTGATCCACTGAATCCAGGAGAGGTGGAAGGAGAGAACTGACTTCAGAGGGTTGCCTCTGACCTCCTTGGGTGCCATGGCATACACATGCCCCCCCTACCATCCACACACAATGGGAGTAAGAATCTAAACTAAATCTAAGTCTTAAAGAATTATATCCATACTGACCTACAAACAAAACAGATTTCTTCCATCTTTTCCGTTCCTGTCATTCTTTTTTACCGTTTTTCGTTAACATGGTAACTGGATTTTATGGAACACTTCTCAATTAAGTATCTCTTCTGCTCTCCTTCTTCCATGAGCTTTTTAAAAGCACATTTTCTCATTATGCGCTGTTCTTCACAGTTCATAAAACAAAGAATTCATGATCTCATGAATCCGGCAAAAGTCCGTGAGGCCATAAAGCAACCGCTATCCACATTTCACAGGTGAGATGGCTGTAGGCTAAAGAATTAAGTCATTTTTCTCCATGATGCCCAGCGCAGTAGATGAGCTTTGACTTGACCTCAGCTTGTACAGTGGCGGTTAAAAACAGGATGGCATGGTTGTATTGGAGAAAATTTTTGCAAAAGTTCAAATTAAGACAATTTGGTCTACTATGCTTCGTTTGTATGAATTCACCAAAGGATACTTTCCAAGTGTGAATTATACAAAAATGATTCATACCCCTAAAAACCCAGTAATCCAAAAGAAGATCAAAATGAAAACAGAACAAGGAACCAGTGTTGGTTAATGGCTGCAAGCTGCAGCTTGAGAATGAAGTTTATGAAACAGATTTTATTGTGTATTTTTTTGAGTGTGTAATTCTGAAAGCCAGTTTGATTTTCATGTTTTATTAACACTGATTTTTATCAAACCCAATGGCTTTTTGAAACAATTTATAGTAGTTTTGATAGGACTTCATGGAAGCCAAGCTTTTGAGTTAGAAATTGTTTTGGGGAATCTAGATCGTTGGCAGATGCTAGAGAATGCAGTGTCCAGGTGTTAACTTCAGAAGCTCACATTGCTCCAGGGAGACCATTTCTGTGAATGTAGTCCTGCAAATTTAAAAGCCTAGTCAGATTCTGCAAAGGCCCTGTGTTATTCACGTCCCTGAGCCACTTCTGTGTATGATGTGAAAGGGTAAAGAGTAAAGCTCACTTCCAAGCTTTAGATGAAAGCGAACACTAGTTAGATGGAGTGATGTGTCCTTTGAAATTTTACCTTGAAGCGCTGCTGCAGGAGGATGGCAGAGACTTCAGACCATGCCTTGACAACCACATTTCTTACAAATAATGAATACTAAAGAGTTGCTATGTTACCGGCTCTACATGGTCAAATTTTGGTGAATCCTTATGGGATTTGATTGTGACTTTTCAAGGTTCTTTGCTTTCTCTTCAGAATACAGTTAGGGAAGTTTCAGTAAGATCTTGAGACCAATGACTTCTGGGCTTTAAGTTAGAATGAGAAATGGTATCACTGGTTGCATTCTGTGGGGGGAGCCCTAACCTAACTGATTATAACCGTGGGCCCAAGTCTGTGACATGCCTGTCATCATACTAGAGGAGTGAAAATGACTCTGTGGCCATGTGTGATGCTTGTAGTTCTATTGCTCAAGGCTGAGGCAGGAGGATTTTGAGTTTGAGGCCAACCTAGGCTACACAGCAAGACTGAATCCAAAACAAAACAAAACAAAACAAAAAACAAAAAAAGAAAAATGAAAACCCTCCCCCGAAACTTTTGTTCTTAAAATACGTTACAGTTTTAAGAGGCTGTATGAAGGCCCAATCTCTGCTATTAAAGGCTTCACATTAAAAATCTCTGGCAAAAATTTCACTGATCTATTCATGGATTTGAATTGTGTGCACAGTGCAAGCACAGTTCAATGGATCTGAGAATTTAGAAAACTATACCTTATTCGTATGAATTAGGCTCCTGTTGGTAATTCCTTGGGTTATGAATTTAGGCAAGTCCCTAGCGTTAGCAGCTCCCCGTGAGCAATCAGGTAATTTCACAATAGTTGCTGACCTCACAAAGTATGCTTTTCTCTCTTTTCTTACGGTAGCTATTAGACTACTTGTAGGTCACAGGTGCTGCATTTGCATGTGCTAGACACAGCCTCTATGAAAGACTGATGATTGTTTCTATGTAATTCATTTTCTTTACAAGCCTAGATATGTTGACTATTATTCTGAGAAGGACTCTACACTTTGATTAGATTTGAAGATTTGTGGTAGAGTTGCAACTCTTGAGTATGGCTGGCCTGTTTACTGGCTAGTTTTAGACTTTGACATATTTTCAGTGCTGGGAATTGAATAAAGGGCCCAGGCACTAGAATACAACAGAATTAGGTCTTGATCACAGATCAGTTACTGAGAATAACACAGCAGAG
>LOEQ01006934.1:52003-68332 GCA_001685075.1 Bramus lutescens | reverse complement strand
CCCTTAAAATAAATACCCCTTTAATTCCCAACTGGTGTGGGATTGTTTATGACTTACGCCTTCATTGAAGATCTTTTTTATATGCTACCAGTCTCTTAAATTAAGTCTTCCTTCCGACTTCCTACATATTCAGTCCTTAGCTCCTCACCCTGGTGGGGTTCTTGTCTCTTTTCCCCCAGCTATTTCTGCTTCCTCTTCAAACTGGGAGGAGGAGAAAGCTAGAAGCTGTCAAAAGAAACCAAGTGCCCACATGCCTGTTTTATGACAGCATATCATAAGGGTATTGCTTCAGTCTTGAAGGCTTTCTCAAATTGGTGTGTGTGTGTGTGTGTGTGGTGTTTCATGTGAATAGACCTGGCTGAGAATGCATTTTCCAAATCAAGACGTTAATGGGCAGGTTAAGCAATCAGGGGAGTGTAGCGTCTTCAGCAAGAGTTGTCATAAAAATTTAGGTCATAGAACACCAAACTTTGGGTAGAATGCAAACTGTTCACATCTCAGTTGGAGCTGGCCACTGGAGGCATTTTCTCCTCCACTCTGCTAATCCTGTGCACCGAGTTCCCAGGGGTGCAAAGCAGAATAGAAGCGGCTGTCTGAGAGTGTTCTACTGTGCACAGATTTAGAAATACTGGTCTGTAGGATTTTTGTCCAGTGTTAATTTAGTCATTGAATTCTGCTCACTGACTACTTCATGGATACTCAAAGCAGGGCAGCTTCCTCTGGGAGTTTCTTATAAATAGAGAACCTGCTTCGCTTCCCACCCCAAACCTACAGATTAAAAACATGCATCTTAATAAGATTTCTAGGTCACACCGGGCACGTGAACATCAGACGTATGCGCTGCTGTTAAGAAAACAAAAGTTGCTAGTAAATTGGAGCTGCCACCTAGAATCTACTTAGTTTCACTAATGGGCTTCATGTATATGTTGAAAACAATACACAATGAGGAGTGGAAGTGGCAAACGGACCTGATCTGGGCATCCTTAGACTACCGGCCATTTATTCTGATGTGGGTGAAACTGCAAGCCCTGGCTTTCTCCTGGGTCGTCCTTCTCTTCCTTTTTAGGAGAGGGTACAAGTCCCATCGCATGGCCAAGATTGGAGCTGAAGCAGCAACATACAGCCACATCCCATTAGCTAATAGCACTGGGTGGCGAGGCCCCTGGAGAGAGGCTTCAGCTGGCAACACTGCAGCTAAAGCCCCTCTAATGGCCCAGTCAGCTGTCGGGGCTATAAACACATTTTTTCCCATTTAGTGCTGTTTACCCCTCTCTGTGACCTCTCATGCTTCCTGCACCCTGGCCACGTGGCCCAGATGGCATAATCTGTCAGGCCAAAGCAGGTGACAGTAGGATTTGATGTTAGGTAATCAGTGACTATAATTAGCTAGGGTGGAAGCGATAATGGGACCAACTGCAGGACTGGGGGAGGGGGAAGGCTGGGGAACTATTCAGGTTGGAAGCCCAGGGAGGGAAAAAGGCTTGCTCCCTCTCCCACCCCTCCCACTTTCTCACTCCCATTATAATTTTCAGCCCGTGGTGTGAATGCTTGCTGGGAGCTTCCTTCTCCGTGGAGAAGGTCAAAACCCAGCACTGGCAATTTAGTGAAGGAGTCGTTTGGCAGATGATCAATTTGATTTCATAGGTGCTGTTCCAGAACCCTATGGTTCGGTTTGATAATTAGATGGCTACAGCATCTTGTAGGAACAAAGGGTGGGGGAGAGCTGTAGGGAATAAGCTTGGCTTGCGGGCTTCAGACACAATGACCCTCATCATCTGGCCTGCTAGCCTGGCTATTTCTGACAGAGGCAGATCCCAAGACTTAGCTCCTGTGCACCTAGCTTGGTCTCAAGTCTACATAGCACATCAATAGCACCAGAAACAGACCTATCACGTGGCAGGGAGTCTGCAGGTCTCACCTTCCTGCAAGGATTCCTCCTCTTGGATTGTATGACTTCATACATATCAGTGATCAAAACTATTGAACCCCAAACTCACTCGTCAAAGATCTGAGAAGACCTTGAGGCAAGGAGGAGCACCTAGCTTACTTTTATCAGAGTGTTATCAGCTCAGCTGGCTTTGTGTGAGGCTTGCATCAGGAGGCCAGTCCTGTGTTTTCTAAGTGAAAGTGGAAGCAAGGAGGACCATCAAGAGGGAGCACTTACCACTGGGACAAGAGTGGTCTTGCTTGCCATGGGTGACTCTCTTCAGACAACAGAACTTTGCTGACAATATCACCTGTACTTAGTTGAAAGTATAAACCAAAGCCTCCCTATAAGCTATACTATAAGCGTTTCATGTGCATTACACCTTCAATAGCCTTGCAAAGTTGTCCACAGGATTGTTCAAGAATTGGAGTCAGATAATTTCTACCTAACCTTTGTTGTGCTACGGAGGGTACCTTGTTTATCGATGACAGTGTCGTTAATGCTCACATACAAGTGAATACATATCATATTTATCTTTCCATTGTATAAATGTACCACATTTTCTTTATCCATTCATTCACTGATGGATGTCTAGGTGATTTCCAATTTCTGACTATTATGAATAGAACAACAATGTACACGGTTGAGCAAGTTTTTCTGTACTAGGATGAAACATCTTTTGGGTATATGCCTGTGATTGGTATAGCTGAATCTTGAGGCAGATCAATTCCATTTCTCTGACAAACTGCCACACTGATTTCCATAGTGGCTGTGCGAGTTTGTACTTCATCAGCAATGCTGAGTATTCCCTTTATTCAAAGCCTTGGAGACACAACAGGCCCGACACACATATGAACTCACAGACACTGTGACAATATAGACAGGGGTCTTAGAGCTGAAAAGGGAAGCAGACATGTACCCCAATCCCTAAACCAGAGGCTCTCTCCAATGACAGCCACTGCAAATAAAAACTTAGTTTTCTCTTAGGGAGTCTTACTGGGACAAACCACTCTTAGGGGTAAGCCCCATGCGCAGCAGTCGATGGCATCTTTGGAGGTTCTTTGTCTCATGCTGTTAAGTCTGGGCATTTTGTTATTTTGTTGTTGTTTTTCTACCTTACAGGTCCTTTGGTCATAGATTGTGGCTTCTAGTTCTATGAGATTCCTGACTGTGGAAATGTGTGTTACTCTGCATCTGTATTCATTTCTTGTGCTTTTGTGTGTGGGGGTATTTTTCTTGTTTGGCTGTTTTGACATATTCCTATTTTTTATTTATCTTATTTTATTATTCTTTAGATGCCCATTTGTTTTCTAACAAGAGACAGGAAGGGTGCAGATCTGGATGGGAGGAGAGGTAGGAGGAACTAGGAGGAGTAGGGGAGGGAAACTGTGATCAGAATATATTGTATGAAAAAAATGTAGTTTCAATAAAAGAAAAATAAATAGATAAATAAAAATAAATGGATTCAGAATTTTTTTTTGCAATATAAGCAATGTTTGAGCAACCAGCATTCCACGGAATCCATTTGTTACATCTGATGCCTAGTAATTTCTGCTTCATAGAGCCCGGCTCACTTCCTCGGCCTGCAGCCCCTGTACCTATACTCAACAACAACTAGGGAAGCCTGAATTTCAGTGAAGAGAGTGTGTGCTGAGACTCAATTCTGCCTCCTGGTCAAGTCATGGAAGCAGTCTATGACTCAGTTTCCTCATCTATACAATAGAAAGCTGGCATATGCTTCATGCTTTAGTGGTAAGGGTCAGCGTTGAATGCGAAGTGAAGCTGAGAACCACTTAGTACTTCCTGGTGACTCTGGCAGAGTTGGTCCATATAAGGAAAAAGAGGGGACCATCTCCCCCAATAGTTGCAGAAGTGCCTTGGTGATTAGTGGGGCTACAGTCTGCTGCTGTGCTATATTGGGGGGAAGGAAGGGCTGCGGAGCTGAACTCTCATGTCTAAGTACCTCTGAGGCTCAGCAGCCCTGCCCATACAGTGTTCTCTCTGGACTTGCTGGTTTCTGTTTCTGTTCCTTCAAAACACACTACCGGGGCTGGTGAGCACAGGAATCAACCATTCAGCTTCTCTTTATGTGTTCTCCAAGCTGCCTGATTGAGTCATTGGCTTATTTCTCAGTGCAGGGATCACTAGATTGCCTAGAATGTCCCCATATTTGGGCAGGCTGTACACTTAACCCAGCCCTGCAAATCTCCTACTGAGACTTCAATATAGTTGCCTTGCAAGGAAAACCAGCTTTTATCAATTTGGCAAATAGAAAAGAGGTAAGGAAAACAAACCCTGTCCTTACCCAGATTTGAATGTGCAATGTAGAACTTGAAAAAACTGAATCTCCATCGAGAACTTGGCCACTAGTTTATATGAGGCCTTGGTCAAGTTCCTTAGCCCCTCCCCACACCATCCCAATCTTCATGCTATCATTAGTAAAAGGGAGAAGTAATAATCAGGCTTACCTTAAAAGGGTGTGGCGATGATTATTAATGTTTCATAGAGTGCTTGGAACAGAGTCTGGCGTTCAGTGCAAGCTTGATAAATGTCAGTCTTAAACAGAAAAACAAAACACACTGTGGTTCTGTTTGCTTTTACAGTTTATATTTTATCCACTGATCCCTGATGCCTTCCTAGGGCCCAGGGAATTGAATTCATACTTGGAAATGGCAGACAGGATGGAAGACTGTAAGGCAGCCGAAAGCATGGCCTAGTTAAAGAGCACACTCATTCACATACACACCGGCACAGCTACTTTTAATAGCTGGTAAGAGCCAGAGAAAATCCAATTACAGATGAATCAATCGATTAAAAAGAAAGGGGATAGAATAAAGGGAAGAATGTTGGAGAGACACAGAGCCAAATTACAGCCAGATAATAGAATTTAGGGTCTGAAGAACAAACTGGGGAACAACAAAAGGCTAGGGGCTGGGGCTTGTTCACAGCTCGGGAAGTGAGTGGATCAAAAAGAGCCGGGATTCTGTCTGGCAGATCACATGTTGCAGGGAAATGAACTACCACGTGCAGCTCCTAAATGGAGAGAATTGGTTTTGGGTTAAATAGATGCTCCTAGAGAAAAGGGGAAAGTAAAGGACCCAGCCTTTGCTTTGCAAAGGTGTAGCCTTGCTTCTTAGTTTTCTATTCCCTAAGAAATCATGTTTTGACTCTCAAAACACCAAAAACAAAACCCTTGTCACTCTTAAATAGAATTTCTCTCTTGCATGCAAACATCAAAAACAAAACACATGCAGTTCTAATTTTCTATTTTTGGGGGAGGGGTTATGAGAGGAAAAGTGGGGCTGTTAATCCAGTGACAACCTCTCCAGCTGTGTATATTATCAGTAGGTTCTAGAATAACATCCGTTTCTATGTATTTATGGAAAGGCGTTCTTAACTGGGCCACAGAAAGAGCCAGCGCATCTATAAATAAGTCAGGCTGTGCAGCGAAGGAGGCTCTCTCCCCCAGCCTTGCTGTGCAGCTGTCATCTTTGTGCCTGCCTTCCCCTGCTCCATTGTCAAGGCCCCTCCACCAGTGGCTGGGTGGTGTGTGCAGTGCAGGCACACCTTCTTCCCAAAGGCATCTGGGGACAAGTTCTGTTATGGAGGGAGGTTATGCGGCTCCTCTGCCACATGTGGGCCTTGGTGGGCCTTGAGGCCCAGACTCTGACTAGACCCTCACAGGTGACTTGCCCGGGGTCACCTCCTGGGAGACAGCTGCACTGGGCTTGGCTCAGGCTGGACTGGGCTGACAGATGGTGGTGCTGGGAAGTCAGTGGGGGTGGAACACAAGGCTAACAAAATAACCCTGAATATGTAAGATTAAACAGGCCAGAGATGCAGATAATAATGAGAATGTTTCCCATAGCATGGGCTTTGGAAAGCTGTCTACAAGCACTTCTACCAGACTACTTTCTGCAGACAGGCTTGAAGGCTCCCAAATTTATCTTATGGATATTTTCCTGTGCATATGGATGTGAAATTAAATATAAATGATAAATCATAATAAAATAAAGAACAACATTAAAATAACCAACAAAAATATTACAAGTAACTCCACTATTGAGATGGGGCAAAGCTTCTTTTTGTATGGCAATCAGGTTTGGATTTTTGTGAGCCACTTGCGTGGAAATAAAAAAAAAAAAAACTCCTCAAGATTCAAAATTAGGGTCCCTGAACCATCAGCAGTATCTCCTGTTTACAAAATAATCCTCAGTTCCATTAAACCACTGAAGCAATATCTGCAGCTTCACGGGATGCCCTGGTGGTTCCTGGGGGCATTCTGTTTTAAAAGTTCTGACCAGTGTTGCTGGTTCTTAGACCTGGAGTTGTGGACTGACTTGTATCTTTCCAATTATGGTGAAGCTTGCCTGGTAGGACAGGCCTAATCCTGCCTACTGAGAAGGCTAAGTCAGAAAGCGTAAGTTCAATGCCAGCCTGCGCAATTTAGTGTGCCTTTCTTTAGCATAACTAGTGAAAAGAAGGCTGGACATAAAACTCAGTGGCAGAGTGCTTGCCCACCATACACATGGTCCTGGGTTCAATCTCCAGCACCCACGCCTACACACCCACACCTACACACACACACACATACACACAAAACCCAGCATTAGAAAAAAATAAAATAAAAACCACAGTGGCTGAAGATAGGTTAAAGTCCTAATCCCTGTGCTAGTGGATGTGAACTTATTTGAAAATTACAGAAAATCAAGTTAAAATGAAGTCAGTAGGATGGTCGTCCCTAATCCAGTATGACAACATCTAGATCAAAAAGAGATACTTAGAGTCAGACAAGGAGTGCCCCTTGTAAAGATGTGGTCTGAGATAAAGGTGATGCATAAAGAATCTAAGGAACACTACATGTTGTGTGACAACACCAGATGCTGGGAGAGGGACAGACACCATGCTCTCTCATGCTGGACAGTGTCTTGATCTCTGACTCTGTGCCTCCAAAATAGCAGGAAAACACATTTCTGTCATGTCATCCACCCACTCCCTGATACTCTGTTGCAACAGCTCCCATTGCCGAATACACCTAAATATTCCTAAGGACAAACCAGATGCCTGAACTCCCATCGGAACCAACAGAAGAGGCAATGACAAGGCTGCATTTTCTAAATGTTCTTTGGGAGATTAGTTAAAACTTTGGGAACCAATGCCTTCTTTGATGCCATCACCCAGGGTTCAGTTCAGCCCTATATATGTCTATATGTCTATTTAAAAGTGGAGTCTTGGAGCCACCCGTTGGTTTGGAAGTGTCCAGTGGTGAGTCTGTGACCTCGTGGGCAAGCACCATTCATCATGGGAGGCTGCAAAATTGTATAGAAAACCCCTATGGTAATTCTCTGTACTTTTCTCCATTAAAGTATGAGGAAACCAAGAGACGAAATTACCCAGTCAATAGGGTCAGTTTGGGATTGACTCCAGATCTGAATCCAAGCAGTTGTTACAATGTATCCTTCAGATCACTGTTAATGACTGATGAACAGCACAGAACGCTTTCACATTGGGCTCACAAGACTCCCCCAGTTATGGTTGGCCAAGTCCTCGAGTCTTGCCTTGGTCCTCCTGCTTGACTAGTGTGTTTGGGGTGGCGGTATGAGGCAAGAGAGAAGAATTATATGAGCTACCGGGAACCTGTACTCTGGCTTGCTGTATATCTAGAGCATGGATGAGCAGGGGCTTGGTTCTTGTGTCAGGGTCTGCTCCTGATGCCAGCTGCCTGGTTGGCCCTCAAGTCTCCATGGCTCCATGGCCCTCATTTTTCATATATGGAAAAGGAAAGAGAGACTCTGCCTTGTTCACGTTGGTGCAGTCTGGAGTACTCCCATGAGATCTCAGGGAAGACTGTTGTGAACCACAGATGCTGTGACCATCACACTCCCTCTGACAGACAACTGAGGTTGTTCACAGGACAAGCCTCTGCTTCCCATCACAACAACTGCTCCTCCTAAGCAGCCGTTTGACTTTTTCTGTTTCTTCTGAGTGAGAAGTGAAGAGTGATGGTGGACTCTGGATTGGACAGGCTGAGGCCTTGCCAGAGCTCTGCATTCTCTACCCCACCTTCCCAGGGCACACCCTACAGGGAACCTGTTCTTAGGGTCAGCAGGTCCCATTTTCTGATAGGCTGCATCTTAGCTGCCTTTCCTCAGGTAAGTTAGTCTTTCCCCTCATTCTCCACCATTGATCCTAGTAAGCTGGCGCTGACTCACTCATTAGCACACAAAAGCCTTGATTCATATGATTCCTGACCCTAATTCTCTTATCAGTTTCTGGATCTCTTAAGTATCCAACATCCCCTTGGAATTTTCTCTCTGACCCAGACACTGTGGGCACTGGACTATCAGATGATTGATTGACTCAAGACAAAGCATTCTAGAAGCTACACAGAGTTCGCTTTGACTCCCAAGGGGGCCTTTGCTGGTTGACTTCACAGCCTTCCCTTCCCCCATTGAAGACTGGTGGAGGGCTCTTTGATGTATGATCTTGAGGAAGACACAACCTCCTGACGTTGCATATTCATCTACTAAATGAGGTCAACACTAAGGATACAGAATAACAACGAGGTGCAGTTACTATTTCCCAGATACTCTGCTAAGTGCTTCCCTTGTACCAGTTGTTACCAAGGTGAGGAAGTAAATACTATTACTGAATACTCTTAGTATGTGTGTACAAGATACTGAAAGCAAGAATAGGGAACTTAATAATTTTCCAGAGGTCACAAAACATGCTGGAGAGTCAAAAGTCAAGTCCACATTCCAGAGTCCAGTTTTTCCTGCTGTAATATCTTGTCTCACTGAGTTGTCCACTACGTCAACTTCCATCTACGAGCAGGCATAGCTAGCCGAATAAATACACAGAGAAAGAAAAGCAGAAGGGGAGAGGAGATACTGAGGAAGAGGAGGAAGGTGGAGAAGGAAAAATAGAAAGTGGAAGAAGAGGGGGAGATTGAGGGCAGAACAGGGAAAGGAGCCAGAAGAAAGAGGAGATTCAAGAACAACAAAATCCTTTGATTAGCAAGTCGGAAACTTCTCATAAGAATTTACCTTTTTTCTTTTTGAGTTTCTTTCCCTATTACCCATAAAGTACAAGCGCTTGGTATCAGAGAACAACAAAAGTTAGATGCTGAGAAAATGAAGAGTGGCAGCTTTCCCAGCAAAGAAATAACCGAATACTTAGGACATACTAAGTACAAAGTTGGGTATACTTACATAAATATATCCATTTATCTAGCAACATACCAATCAATTTGGGTATATTTATCGAATATATCTATTTATCTAGCCACCTACCTATTAACGTACGAGTCATTTATCAATGTTCTGAAAGAAAGAGGGAGGTGAAGTTTTACAGAGGAGGGGAGGATGGGGAGAGAGGATAAATAGAAGGGAAAGCAAGGGGGAAAGAGAAAAATAGAGTAAAGAGGGAAGAGGGGGAAAGATGAGAGGGGAAAGAGAGAGTATCTGATTGTGCACAGGACAGCGGTATTATAGTCCTAATTCCACAGATGAAGAAAAAGAGACTGAGAGCTGGTGCTGAGCTGAGACTGGTTAGTTCTAGCTGTCACATCTAACCCTTTCTGGTTGCTGTAATACATTCCTGAGGCTGCGTACTTTATGATGACTGGGCCCTCGTGATTGTCAAGGATGAAAAGTCCAAACAGTATGGTGTCTGGCTGCATCATAACCTTCTTGACTAGAGAAAAAGACAACAAAACGCCATATGCAGGAAAGAGCAAGGGCGACCTTACTTGACAAACCCTGGTCACAGACTGCACATGACTAGTGTCACTCCTATCACAAAGGCTCAGCAACAATCCCTTAATAATCTCCTACCAGGCCCAACTGTTAGACAGACGTTCCACCACCTTGGTGTCACCACAGTATAGGCTAGGCTTCCAGTAGGTATTTTTTTTTTTGAGAGCAAAACACATCGACACTACTACAGAGTTTTACATTTATCATTTTGAGATGATATAAATAAGACACTGTAAGTCCAGGGACTAGCATAGAGCATTGTTCAAGAATAGTGGCTAGGAGCTGGGGAGAAGGCTAAATGGTTAAAGTGCTTGCTATGCAGGTATGTGGACTGGATCTGGGATGTCCAGAACCCAGGTAAATGCCAGATAGGTATGGCAGTGTGCCTATAACCGCAGCCTTAAAAAACAAAATCAGGAGTCCAACATCAAGGTAGCTCATAGGACGAGCCATGTAGGCAAGCAAGCTCTGGGTCTGATCCCGAGACGCTGACTCAATGAATAAGGTGCAAGAGTGATTGAGGATGGTTCCCATTGTCAGCCGTGCTCCCCTTGACACGCATCCTCATATACGTGTACCCCTCATGCAGAAAATGCATTCATACAACTGTATGCATATACACACTTGTGCGTGTGCACCTGCACACACACACACACACACACTGTGAAAAAGGGGAAAGAAAGGGAGTGTGGGCAGTAATCATTGTTTAGCATTGGTTTGACAGATAAGGAAGCCATGCGAAGGATTCAGCAACTTGCCTGTGGTTCTACAGCTCAAGACTGGCAGAGAAGTGATCCGGCACGAATGGATTGCTGGCCCCACCAGCACTGAGATGCTTTCTTGCTATCAACTCTGATTTTTTGGAGAAGAAAAGACAAAATAAAACTTTTTGTTAATTTTTCTAAGATGGCCTGGGTTTCTATTTCCCCATGACCAGCTCTGCTTCTGCTTCCTTGCCTCCTTTCCTGTTGTTTTATGTCTAAGCAACTAACGTCATTAACAGGAGAGCACCATACCATATAGTCATTGTTTAAGGCCCCGCCTTAAGTCACAAGTTTTAAGTTAGCATGTGAGAAGCCAGGAGTGACTGTCACAGACTCAGGTCTTTCACAAGCTCTATACTAATGAATCTTTTTAATTAATTAATTAATTAAGATCCTGGTGGCAGGTTCCCCTCCTTCTTTTCCTCCAAAACCCCTTCTGTCCCCTCATCCCAATCCACTCCTCCTCTGTTTGTTTCTGTTTAGAAAAGGGCAGGTCTCCCAGTGTCAACAAAACATGGTACATCACGTTGCAGTGAGACTAAGCACCCCCTCATGTATTAAGGCTTGGGGGGGTTGGGTCCTAAAAGACAGTAAAAGAGTTGGAGACAGTTCCAGCTCCAGCTGTTGTGGGACTGCTAGGAGTCCCACAAGAGGATCAAGCTACACAACAGTAACCTACATGTAGAGGGCCTAGGTCAGTCCGGGGCAGGATCCATGGTTGTCGGTTTAGTCTCTGAGAGCCCCTATGAGCCTAGGTTAGTTGATTCTATGCGTTTTCTTGTTTTGTCCTTCACCCTTCTGGCTCCTCCAATCCTTTCTCATCTCCTGCAGGATTCCCTGAACTCCACGTAATGTTTGGCTATGGGTCTGCATCTGTTTCCATCAGTTGCTGAATGAAGCCTCTCTGATGATAGTTGGTCACAGGAGATGGCCAGTTCAGGTTATATATAAAACATTGCTACAAGTTTTAGCTGGGCTCATCCTTGTAGATTCCTGGGAGATTCCCTTGTGCCAGGTTTTTACCTGACCCTCAAATGTTCCCCCTTTTCCAGTAGTCTCTTTCAGTACTCTCCCTCACTACACCCCATGTGATCACTCATGTTCCCATCCCCACCTGCCCTCAGCCCACTCATGAAATCTCTTATACTAATGACTCTTGCTCTCTCCTGTGATTCACACCCCACCAACCTTCCCTCTAGGCCTAGAGAGTTAAGGCTCACTCTGAATTCTGACACTCCCCAAAGAGGTCAACTTACAAACACGCTAGGATTGAGATGTCTGGTGAATTCTGGGGTAGGGGTTCAAACAATGGGTAACATAGTAAGGCTACTATGCATCTCATTTCATTCCCTTATGAATTCGGGAGAAATGTAGGAATTAGAATGAGGAAGTCAATGAAGATAGAGCTCAGTAGCAAAACACCTGAGTGCAGAATGAGGGTGCACCAGTTCCCTTGTCTGGTCAGGGCTTTAGACATCCCAGCCGACACAGGGACCCCTTGTGCCGTGTCATCTCTGTGGTTTCAGGGTCAGGTTATAATTAGAAGACAGCTCATCCTGGAGGAAGGCGTAGAACACACCTCAGAACTGGTCCCTCGGCCTCCAACTTGGCTTTCTTCCAGCTTGCTTCATCTTCCTGTCACTATGAGCTCTAAGATCTTTAATGACTTCCCCTTAATCTCCATTTAACAAGAGGAAGAACATGTTTATAGATTAAATAAAAAGTACAAGAAGCACACACCTCTTCTCCCCGACTCTGACTGCCCCCTTTCTGTCTCCAGCTGTTCCTGGTGCCCACAGCTGTGCTCTGCTGTGCTCCTCTCATCAGCTGGGTTAGGCACTTGCTCTGAACACCTGAGAAACACCGACCCTCCCTGAACTCTCATTGGCTGGGTTAGGCACTCATTCTGAACACCTGTGACACACTGACCCTCCCTGAACTTCCATGTGATCCACTTCTGCACTTACCCATCTCCTGTCCCAGCCATGCCACAATCTCCTCAAGAAATAGGGCTTATTAGCACTAGGGATATGCAGAGGGTCAAGACAATGACTGGCATAGTTCAGTCATTCAGAAATCTATCTGCATCTCATTTTATTCCCTTGTGGGTTCATTAGAAGCAGAGGAAAGTTATTCCTCCTTCTAGCAAGGTTACCTAGTTGGTATGTTGAAATTTGAATTTTTTTCCTATTAATGAAGGCATCTAATAGCTTTTTGGGTTTCAAGGCTGGAAAAGGAAGTGAACTGGGCATTTCTTAATCCCATACTCTTGTTTATAACATGAAGGCACAGACCTACAGAATCATGCCGTACTGTACAGAAAGGCTTCTTTTAGGCTTCAAGGGGACAGAAGCTCACACGATGAGTTGGTAGACTGTTGTGGGATGGGTCCAGGCATGTCTGTGGGAATGTTCAATGAATTGCTTCAGTTAAAAAGTGGGTTCCCAGAGGGAGGGAGCTTCATGGATCCTGCCATGTCAGACTGTTGAGCGCACAAGTTTTAGAAGGCCCAGCAGAGTTCTGTGCCTGAACTGGTACAGAGGGAGAGTGGGTATTTTTATGCCAATTGAATGAAAAAAAATAAAAAAGGAAGGACATCACTGCTCCTAGGTATAGTAGAAGAGAAAGTTCACTGTAGATCAAAGGCAGAGCATAGCCAGAGGCAAAGACATTTGAATCCAAAGTGAACTTGACCCTGAGCTAGGCCAGTGCAGGGACAGGAGACAAAAGAGGAAGAGGGGGAGAGAGATGAGGGGAGAGGCGCCACTGACCAAAAGGGCTGGCCGGGGTCAAAAGACTGGCCAAGAGAGTAAAGGGTAGACAAAAGGGTCAGGTAACCAGAGTGGCTGGATTCTATGGGGAAGGCCTGCTGGGGGAAGAACAGTCCAGCTCTGAAACTCTGAAGAAGTTTAGAGGAGGGGGGCAGGGTGTGCCAGCTTTACTCTTTAACAGGTAGTGACAGAGGGCTGCTGGGAGAACCTGGCAACCAGGTCTGCTTTGATGTTAAATAGGCACCTCAGCCATTTGTCAGAGGTTCGAGACCCGATATCAATGACAATTAAGTGAAAGATTGGCAAGATGAGGCTTTAAGAGTCCTCTGGCCACGAAGATCAAGACCAGGCAAGGAAACTGAGAACAGTTATGTGAACATTGTTTAAGGATGAGGTCAGGGGATGGGCAAATCCCTTCATCCGCATTAGCTGTTCAGAACATGATCATCTCAGCCTCTCTGCTACAGCCAGCAGCAAGAGGGACTAGGAAACGCAGCTGTAGGGCAAAAATAACTTCTCTCCATCTTTATTGCTCTTTCTTGGGGCAAACCACTGTAACTAAAGCTGGATCAATAAGAGATAAACAAATAGGACTCACACACACACACACACACACGCACACTATCGCCATGACATATTGCAGCTGAGGAGTCTCCCCACTGATGTAGCTAAAGGCCTTTTCCAGTGAAGCAGCCAATGGCCCTTCCCAGTGACATAGCTGAGCATTCCCCTTTCTCTGCACCCCCCAGTGAAGCAGCTGAGGGGCCTCCCCAGTGGAGCAGCTGAAGGGCCACCGTAGTAAAGCAGCTGAGAGACCTCCCCACTGGAGTAGCTGAGGGGTCTCCCTAATGGAGTGGCTGAGTAGCCTCCTTTGCCCTTTGAGGCCTTTTTTTCTTTCTTTTTAAGAACAAATTATCTCAGGGCATTTGTCTTGGTCCTCTGGCTCTTACATTCTTCATGTCTCCTCTTTCTCGATGGCCCTTGAGTCTTACGTGTAGGGTTTGTGGAGCAGCTGAGAGGCCTCTACACAAGGCAAGCAGAACCCTGACAGTATGCAGGTGCAAAGGTCCCTCTAAGAGACAAGCTCCACCTACTCTTGGTCTCTTTCCACCGTTCGTCTGAAGAGGCAAGCAGATCTCTACCTCTCTCTGTGTTCCTCTCTCTTTCTCTTCCCTCCCCTTTATCCTTCTCTCAATAAATTCCTCCCTCCAGCTCTGACTGCATGGCGTATTTGTCCACCTCGGGCTATAATCATAACATTTGGCACCTGATTTGGCCAGTCTCTCCTATGTTCCTGAGACATGCAGGGATCCTGGACCAACCAGACTGACAGCCTATTTTCCTACTCCCCGTCCACCAGCCACCACCTTCAGGGCTACAGCTGATTCCTTTCACCTACTATTATCTCCAGCAAACATTCCGAGAACAAGACTTTTGGGTTTAGTGCCCTAGCACTGCCTGTACAGTGGTGCCTTCGCTTCTGGGACCTACAGATCTTTTCGGACCTAGTGCCCTAGCAAAGCCATCACTGAGTGGTACCTTCACTTCTTGGACCTATGGGTCCTTTCAGGCTCCTGCCCTTTTGTCTTTGTGCCTTCTGTGACCTTTGGGCTTTTTGCTCCGGCCCTCGTTCTTTTGACTGACAAGCAGGAGAGTGACCTGAGCCCATCAATTATCTTTCTGTCTCATCTGTGGAAAACAGGTTGACAGAACCAAATCCCAAACTTTTATGGAAACTTTCTAACTTCCGCCAGCAGATGGGTAAATGGGAGGAGTTACAACATGTGGGAAAGCGCCATCTTGGATAAGAGCAGGTCACATGACCTAACCACCAACCTTAGGGCGGGGGGAGGGTGTGTGACTGCGTGATCACTGCCATTTTGTTTGAGGTTAAAAGGGATATTTCTCAGCCATCTATTCTACAGGTGGTCACATGACCAGCTACCACTGTGTCACTTGACCCCTGGTGGTGACTGGGACAGGTAGAAGCTGCAGACATGTGCAGCTCTGCCCCTAACCAAGCCGTGGCACCTGCAACAATCTATGCCCTAGCCAAATAGCGCCAGGAACAACTTGCCCTCATCCCCCCCACTCCACCTGCAGTGGCTCTGTTCTCTTCCCACCTGTAAGGAATCTCCTTTCCCGTTCACTGGTGACTTTGATTCTTCACTTAATTTTTCTCTCTCTCTCTTTAAATGCCCTGTTTGCTACAAATACGAGTTAGAGATGGAAAAGTCAACTTCCTCTCACTCAGCACACATGGGTTTTCCCTTTCTTCTTATTTTACTCAACTTCTGTTTAATATATGTCTGTGTGTATGCATGCCACTTTTGATTTAACCCTATGTATATGAATATAAGCTAGCTTTAACTCTGTATGTGTGTGTATGCAATTTAAGTTCAACTGCATGTATATATATGTACTTGTTAAAGAAAAACATTTTAAACAGTCTTAATGAGCTATGTTTATTGTACACCCTTCTAGACTAAGAAAACAAGTCTCAAATACTTTAAATTAGTATGTGCTTTTAAATGATAATAAAAATATATGATTAGATCTGTAACAACACATTATCTATGTGATTCAACCCTGCTTTAACGTATGTTCTACGTAGTGCTAAAATTTTAAGGTTATAAAGATCAATTTCAGATTAACAAAAGCTAACATTCTCCAACATAAATCTGTCTTGTTAAGTTAAAACAAGTTACAGTCAAGCTGGAGGACTCTGGGTAAAACATTCCTCCACAACCACTCAGTTTGGATGCATCTTTCCAGCCAGATCCTATATTGCGGTCATAACTCACACATACCCAATAGATAGCCCTCAAATGCATAGAGATCTGGGGATTACAACATAAAATGTGTAATTAAAAAGGCCTTTTATACCAGAGAGACAGGTTAGCTCCTGGGCAACCCCTACTTTCTCCAAAGAAGATGGATTGGTACAGAAGAACTTCCACCTGTAACTCGTTTCACAAGTGAAAGGACTAGCCAATGACCAAACCTACCTTTCTCCTCAACTGCTGCAAAGACCTCTCCAGAGCAGAAAAAGGGAGAACATGAGTAAGGAAGTCAGGACCGCGAGGGGTGCACCCACCCACTGAGACAAT
>LOEQ01006934.1:3792-20527 GCA_001685075.1 Bramus lutescens | reverse complement strand
CCCATATCCACCCTTCCTCCATCCCAACCGTCCCATTCCCCCAAGCTCTCCCCCATCCTCCCCTTCTCACTTCTCTCTCTCCATCTCCCCTTAAGTTTACTTGTCAGCTGACTATGGAGCTGTTCTGAATCAATGATAATGATGTGGAGGTATGGATGCTGTACTCATTGGCGTCAAAGTCAACATTACAAGGTCTGAATAGTTAGTACCCCCACCTCTCCCTGGCTTCTCGTCTCAGTGGGGGAACCATCCACATTTGCCCAGTTGCCAAGCCGAGACCTTGAATCAACAATCCCAAAGGGGCCATCTTTTCGTTTGCATCTTTCTACCTGACCTCTGCACTTCATGCTCTGATCCATGTTATGTTTTCTTTCTATTAATAGGAGAATAAAGGGTACCATAGAGTTTTATTTATTTGTTTATTCATTTGTTTGTTTATGCACCACCCCTTTCTAACATAGTTCCTACCAAGGGGTTGCATGATGGTTCTAGAATCTTAATGTAGCTTTTTGGCTTCAAATCTTTCTGTTCCTTTTTGCTGACCGTGAGCAGTAGACATTGGCTGGACTGTGTCCTGATAAGAGACTCAGAATCATCTTAGAATGACTGAATTCTGAGATGGGTGTTTAGGAGGATATTAAGGTTAAATGTGGTTTTTGGGGCAAGGTCCTGACATGATGGATCTGTAGGTAGAGACACCAGTAAGTTCCTTTCTTCTGCTACATGAAGCTACTAGTCTAAGAAGGTTCATGTCTATAAAACAAGAAGAGAGGCTTCCCAGAAAACTCTGGCAGACCAAGATTGCATAATTCTAGGCTCTGGGAACTTGAAGAAATATTTTTTTTGTTGGTCCCTGTTGTATTTTTATATGCCAACCCAAGTCAATGAACACAATGAGATAAAGCTTTGAAAGCCCTTTAATTTTGAGGTGTCCACACCCCAGTGTTTTGACCACCTGTTGCAAGTTCTGACCCATGGTGTTTTGTGAGTCACACATTCTCCCCTTTCCTAGGAATGGCCTGCATTTGCTTTTGTTTTCCCTCTGTAGTTCATGATCCTTACTGATTGTGACTAAGTCTTCATATTGTGTTATACTAGAACTTGATAGGAGCCAGTTTCATCACAAAGAAATATAATAGTTCTTTATCCTTTCTGGCTCCCATTCAAGAAATCGAGAGGGACAGAGAGATTCTGTCTTCCTTCTTGCAACACTGTGGATCTTCAGTTCTTAAGTATCCTCCAGAAGTCTATGTGTGAAGGGCCTTGTCTCTGTTTCATGCTCCTGAGAAGTGAGAGACCGTTTAAGAGCTGAGGTCTAGTGGAAAGACATTAGGCTATTGGGTCTATGTCCTTGAAGGGGATAACAGAAAGCAGGCCTTGTTCTTCCTGTCTCTTGTTGGCTGGCCATGATATGACCAGCTTTGCCATTCTGTGATGATAGCTGCCTTGCCACAAGACCAAAGCAACAGGACTAATTGATCATGGACAGAACCTCTAAAACAATGAACCAAAATAAATCCATACTTCTTTGGGGGGTCTGGAGATTTTTCGCCCAGGTCCTTCTATGCTGGTTAAGCATCCCACTGCTAAGCTGCATCCTGAGATCACTTGTAGTCTTAATAAACTCTCTCAGGTATTTGTTAAGGCAAACAATCCAATTAACATGCATCTTTACTATGTTTGTGGGACATGAATCCTGGCTCCTTGCAGGCTTTGAAGAAATGTGTGTTTCATGCAGGAGCTGGTGAATGCATTGTTCCTGAGACAGTTTCCCTTCGCTTATGATAAATCCCAACGCCTCACATGACCCGATTTTATGTCAGCTGCTTTAATTCTATCCCTTCTTGTTACTAGTCATAGGAGTTGTTGATCTACTCCAAGCTGCTCCCTAGTTCAAAAAATTATGTGCATTCTCTCCTCTCTACCGGAAACATGTCTTCCATTCTGATAAACCTTAAATAGTTAGTAGCCACCCATCATTTTGATTTGTGACCAAATGGTTCCCCATGCCAGGCATTCTTAACTCTAGATAAGACTGCTCCCTCTGTCCTTTATTCACAAGCAATTTCTGTTTGCTTCTAAATATTTCCCCTGGTAAGGGGTAGCATCCCTGTGCAGTGACAGAATTGCAGTTGGGCTTTCAGGCTATGCACTATGATCACTGAGAATAGGGAAGGGAGGTTGTTTGCTTGTTTGTTCTGTTTTCAGCCCTCTGTCTCTAGGGCTTCCAACAGTGCCTAGCACAAAGCAAGCACTCATATTCACACCACACGATGGTAGGTAATTGATGGCTGAAGATGCAAATCAGTCACAATTTTAGCTACGTTTTCCCCTCTCATCATTTCACTCACTTAAAGTTATCTAACGCCAGATCCGTACTGATCAGATCTCAGCTCCCAGTAGCCCAGCGGCTTAACCTTATAGGCCTAGTTTATGTCCACACTGCCATAAAGGCTTTAATGTTCAAGGTGTAGAGAAAGAAGTTTAAAGCCAAAGGTTATTCATGTAGATCCAAAGCCTTGCAGCTCTCATAGCTGACAGAACCCCATTAAGGTCCTCTGGTGGTATTAAGGTTTTAGTATGATTTGTTCCCTCCAGGTTCAAGTATCTGAATGCTGGTACCCTGGTTTTGGAGCTGTTTGGTGTGGTTATGGGCCCTTTAGGGTGTGTGGCCTAGCTGGTGAAGTGGGACACTAGGGGCAGGTTATGGTACCTGGGGAGTTTCTGGCCCTCAACCAATGCTACCTATTCTGTGGTTGTAGCTGAGATTTGAACAAGCTTCTGCCTTGTGCTACTGCCACCACAGGCTGAGTTCCTTCAGTCTTGCTTCCCCATCTTGATGGGTTGAAATGAATGTCTCCCAAATCATGAACCTAAACAAACCTTTCCCTTCCTAATTTATTTTTTGTCTGGTACTTTTATCTCAACAAGGAGAAGACGACCCTCACACACAAGCAGGGAGACAGAAACAGTGCCAAGAACAGGGGTTTCCCGGCCTTGTGTGCAGGCAGAGTCAGAGGAAGAGGAAGAGGCTGTGAGAGAAAACAGCACTCCACCAGTGTTAGATTCTGAGCATAGAGTTTGGTGGAAAATGGCCTTGGTTCTAGGCACCATCTTAAGTTTGACTAACTTCACCCCTCACTTGCAGAGTGATCCCAGGTGAGCTGGTCAACTTTCTTGTGCCTTAGTTTTCTCCTCTGTTAAAATGGATGCTAGAGATAGTATCTTCTCTATCAGTTTGCTGTGAGGGCTAAATGGCTTAAAACACACAGTGATCTTAAAAGAGCATCTGGCAAGCAGGAGGTGTGGAAAACACATCGTGGTACACGTGGTTGCCACCGTCGCTGCTCATAGTCCACATAATCATCCTCTGGCTTCTTCTTTACTGAGGCAGAAGCTTGTACTAGCTGGATGGTTTGAAGGTGGTTGGAACGTATCTTTCCTCATAGGCACTGCTAGTTTTTCCCAGGTCGTAGCTGCTTTGACTGTGGGTAGTTCTCACAGCTTGTGGATCTCACTGTGGGTCTCAGCCAGGTTCTCTCACATCTGCCCTAACAATGGTCACGCTTGTGCAAGGTTCCTGCCTTTTTGTTTTCTTTCCCTATGGATTTGTAACTTCGTTGGGTGCCTACATATTGCATTCTCTTATAGGTCTCCTTAGGATCACATTTAGTTGGGTATGGACAAGAAAAAAGGGATTAGTATCTAAAGAACAGAAAAATTATGCCAAGAAAGGAACAAAAATCCAGTATCTTCTGGGGAGGCCTTGCCACAATAAACTGGTGTTGCCTACATGAGCAAGACTATGACACTCAGAAGTGCATGAGCAGTCCTTTCTATCTATAGCAGAGCTGTTACAAACTGTGACTCCCAAGTGACTCACATTAGTGGAGATCTCATGTGCACAGAACCCAAAAGTATGGCATGAAGCAGAAAGAAGGCAATCAGGGCCCAGGATATCTAGATTGGAGAGACAGATACAGTGTAGACCAACTAGTACAGGAGAAAATACACTGTGGATGAGATTTTTGTCACAGAGAATGTACTAGTGTGTCTAACATGATTGTCTAAGACATTTTGTAAGCTCTGCTAGGAGAATCTATAGAGCAAAGACTGCTTTAAGGGCTGGGAAACAAGGGAAAGACAGGATAAGAGGGATCAGTAGGTCTTGGTCAGTCCAAAATGGCAGAACAATGAAATCTGCATCAGGATAGACACTCTTCTCTGTAAAGTCAGCTAATGTTTTTATGAGTGATAATGAGAAATAAATGGTAGACCACATTTACTTGCTTAATACTTTGGAAATATATAATTTTGTTTAAGCCACTCATTTAATGAAATAATTTTTATAAATATTTCATCCTGCAGTGTGAGCTCAGATGATTTCTACTAAACTGAGACACAGATTGAATGATTCTTACAAGAGCATTTGTTTAGAATGGGGTAGATCCCATGTAGCTTTTGGCCACATAACAGGTAGGCAGTATGTGTCAAGTCAACCATGCATACCATATTTAAGGATATTCTTCCCAGTGTTACCTTTTAAAATATGATAGTACTAAATTGTTGTAAACAATTATAAAAAATTAAGGACCTTTTCTTGGAAAAGGTGCATAGACAAATGCCCACACTTCACTGGAAATACTATTCTATAGTAAGGAGGCCATGTGTTCATTTCCTGGCTGCCCAGACTCCCAAAATAACCACACAGAAACTGTATTAATTAAATCACTGATTGGCCTATTAGCTCTAACTTCTTATTGGTTAGCTTTTACATATTAATTTAACCCATTTCTATTATTTTATATTTCACCATGAGGCTCGTGGCCTACCAGCAACGTTCCAGCATGTCTGTCTACGCTGGTAGCTCCATGGCTTCTCCCTGACTCTGCCTACTTTTTCCCTGCATTCAGTTTAGTTTTCCCTGCCTAGCTCTATTCTACTCTATCATGGGCTCAAGACAGTTTCTTTATTAACCAATGGTATTCTCAGCATATAGAGGGAAATCTCACATCACTACCCACAAAGACTTTTATTCTTTTTTGGTATTTATTTATTTCATATAGAAGGAGAAAGCCACCTATCAATTAGGATGAGTACTGTCTTTCTCCATCTTATCCTGTCTTTCCCCTTGTCTTCTCCTTTGACACAGATACCTTCTTTTTTCTTTTTCCCACTCACCAGTTCCTGTTTCCTTCCCTCCCTCCTCCATCCCTTCCTTCCCTTCTTCCTCCCCCATCCCTTCCTCGGTCCCTCTCTCCATTCCTTCCTCTTAAAGACACAATGTAATTTGATTACCCAGAAAGTCAACTCTGAAAAAAAGTGCTATAATGGACCAATGTTTAGTAAAGGGTTTCCTTGAGGTAGAGATATCTAGAAATGGGAAATTGACTAGGAACGAGTCAAGGGAGAAGTTCTATAATACAGGCTTGATGGCCTCATCCAGTCCCGTAGGGATTCAAGAGCTAGAGCACACCTCCAGAACTGTTCTAAATTAGGTCAATAAAGGTAAGATTACTTTTTACCTAATATTTCATCAGTGGGTATACTGGGTGGTTTTGTGCATCAATTTGACACGAGCTAGAGTCATCAGAGGAAGGAGCTTCAGTTGAAGAAATGCCTCCTTGAGATCCAGCTATAAGGCATTTTCTCACTTAATCACCAATGGGAGGGCAACCCACCATGGATGGTGCCATCCTTGGGTTGGTGGTCCTGGGTTCTATAAGAAGGTGAGCAGAAAAGGCCATGGGAAGCACAAAAACAGCACTTCTCTGTGGCCTTTATATCAGCTTATGCCTCTGGGATCCTTTCCTATTTGAGTTCTTGTCCTGACTTCTTTCAACGATGAACAGCAATGCCAAAGTGTAAGCCAAATAAACCCTTTTTTCCTCCCCAACTTGTTTTATTGGTCATGGTGTTTCATTTCAGCAACAGAAACCCTAATGAAGATGCTGGGTATAGGCTTTCTAGAAAGGAGTGAAACCTTGGGTGTCCTTGGGGTACCTTTGTAGCCGAAGAGTCCCTGGAAGGGCTTACAGCTGCAGACTTCTGCCCTCTACACTCCTGGGCTTTGACAAGGACACAAGCACTGAGAGTCACGTGGTTAGTATATGTGTTCAACTCATGGGACCTTAGTGGAATATCTATAGGAGAGTCAGCCAACACCCTTATCCTAGACAGATAAGAGGGAGAAGGCAAAAGTACTAGGGTCGAGAGGCTCACTATAGAGCTTTTGTGAAAGTCTAGAAATACAACAACATAGAGGGACTATAAGGGAGGGGAAGTTCAGAGGCTGCTCCACAAAAATGAGCAAAAAAGCAAATTTTTGCTCAGTGTGTGGGAGCCCCGAAGTGGCCAGAAGCTGACTCTCCAAATGTCTTACAGTGCACACTTGAGTAGTTTCCTGCACTAGAAAGTTCTCCCGGAAGTGTGCCAGTTAGGAGCTGCAACACAGAGAACATATCATTTTTTTTCTTTTCTTGCATTTTCAGATAAGCTCTTGGGTGGCTTTGTATAAGTATAGGGTATCAGAAGTTTGTGATTTTGGCTCTCACTAGTTGTTTTTCTTTTCTTTTCTTTCTTTCTTTCTTTCTCTTTTTTCTTTCTTTCTTATTTTGACACAGAATTACTTTTTTGTAATG
This sequence comes from Bramus lutescens, assembly GCA_001685075.1. Classification (NCBI taxonomy): domain Eukaryota; kingdom Metazoa; phylum Chordata; class Mammalia; order Rodentia; family Cricetidae; genus Bramus; species Bramus lutescens. The sequence goes on along the minus strand of LOEQ01006934.1, from coordinate 13,886 downwards.
AATTCATGAATATAAACATTATGCATCACACAGGGAGATTAAGGTGGCCACTCAAACAAAAAATTGCCCAGCCCCAAACTTTATATTAATCTCAGTGAACATCTATACAGTTGTAGTCAATAGCTATTCTGATTGTTAATACTTGAATCTAGTCAAGTGTTAAAGTTTTGTTTATTTTATATGTATGAAGGTTTAACTTGTATGTATGTCTGTGCACCTCATGCATGCTTGTTACCCAGAGAGATCAGAAGAGAAAATCGGATGCCCTGGGACTAGAATTACAGCTAATTTTGACTGCTATGTGGGTGTTGGCAATCAAATCCTGATTCTCTGTGAGAAAAACATGTGTTTTTAACTTTCTAGCCCTCTAGTCAAAATTTTAAGACCTGTGCAAGTACAGTTTCCTTGTCTATAAAATGTATGCTGTGTTACCCACTATTGTCAGAATTTTACAATATTATGAAGCATATCACAAGGTTAAGGAAGGTTGACTGGGAATGAACAGTGCTGAGTAAAGAGCCTAAGCAAGAGAGACTTTGTTTGGTAAAGTCGGTTTCTTTCTGACGGGAGAGGAAACTAAATCAAACGTTCTAGGTTGTTCCACTGAATTCAGGTTTGAATGAGATGTACGTGAGAAAATGCTTTGGATACTTTCATGTGTAAAACGGTGGTTTTCAAAATGCTCCTGGTTTTCAAGTAAGTCCTGAAACATTCACCTTTCTGCTCAGACTTAGCATGTTGAAATCAGCATGGAGTGAAATTCCATGCCCGAGAACCCCAGAAAATAACTCCGCAAGTTAGAAGTTCTGCACCAGTCATCACAGACCAGCCCAGTGTAGAAGAACCACCATGACATGGCGTTCAGGATGATAACAGTGTGTGAAGGAGGAAAGAATGTAAGTGGCAAGATTCATACCTCTTTTAATAGCATTCCATTTGCGGAAAACCATAGGTGGTCCAGTGTTGTGTGGAAGTCCATAGACACATGGTACCAACACTGGAGTCTTGTCTCTACAGAGGACTTCAAGACACACCTCTGTAAAATATACTAAGTATAGGAGCCGAGTTTTGGCTGTTTAACTCTTCAGACACTGACACTGGAAGCTCTGCCTATACAAAAAACTCTAAGCAAGACCTCTCTGTGAAACATACAAAGTAGGATGCCTGTGGTCCAACCATTTCATTCCATGGGCATCAGAAGCAGAGAGCCTATCCAGAGTTTGAATTTATGGGCTTAAATCTAGATCTCAAAGACTAGCTGTTCCTAAGGGGGAAAATATGTTAATCAAAAAAGAATAAAAGGTAAGTTAAATGTTCATAAAATTTTTCACTGTTAACTTGCCCACTGGAACACATGCATATACACACACATACAAAATATGTGTGTATATATAAACACATAATATATATATTATAATAAGTATATGAGCAAGTAAAGAAAAAATAAGTATATGAAATAAAGGTTAAACATGAAGAAAGTCAAAAATTCATACTTAAAAATTTGGGATTATTTTTATAATCCATACTGTTTGGTTACATGAATAACAACAACTAATTGAATTTAGGAGTCTTTTATATAATAAAGTATGTCAGGGTACCTTTGTTGATACCAGTGCCTAGATATTCCAGAGGTGAAAAATGGCATTTGTTTTAAGGTCCCTGAATGAGAATGTCCTTCCCAGACTATGACTGCCAAGAATTGTAAGCGTAGATTGTATGCGGAGCAGAGACTATTCTAGGAGCTAGGTCTTACCTTTTACATGGAGGAGAGTGCTGAGACCAAAGGTCAAGTTTGTTCACTTATCTGACAGTAGGTTGGGCACTTTTTATTTAATAAAATGAACTCAAGTTCTCACGCCAGCAGCAAGTTGTGCCAGCTTTTGACTCTGTAAGAAACTGAGCTGCGCTAGTTTGGGGTCATTTAATCGCCTTCCGAGTGTTTCGATTCTCTTTTGCAAAAGGACTAATTTTCTCAGATTCCATAGAGTGCCAAAATAGCAAAAACCAAGGAGTGAGTGGAACAGTAGGTAGAACAAAATAGAGCTCAGAAAAGCACATAACCAGCTCTGGCCTCCCAGCAGAGCACAAAGCTTGTCTCTACCTGCGGTAGCTGCCCAAGGCAGTGTTTGCTGTTCATCTCTCTGGCTTTTCCCTCAGTTAGGAAACCAATGTGGATTTGGAGCCATGTGATGGTACAGACCCACTTTGTTCTGTCCTTTAGAAGCAGGGAAATCTTGACCTGTTTAATATATATCTGGATAGGGTTTTCAGAAGGCCGTGACTGCTCTGCATACAACAGCTACATTACTTTCCTGTGTGTTGCTTCCAATACTCCACAGTCAATTATCTCAGTCCAACTAAAACTGATCTGTGTTTGTGGGATGATGGCAGAAGTCTAATCCATGGATGGCCCAATTATGAGACTTGCTTAACGATGAAGTTCTAATGAACTTACTATGTTTACTAGTAATGCTGCTGTGAATATATGGACACACAGTTCCACAATGGTGCAGAGATTGTCTGTAGGACAAATTGTTTGCAGACAAACTCCATGAGTTGAAACGCTTATCTAGTTATAATGCTGACAAATGTTATGAACTGCCCTGGCTCTCTAACTAGCACTGTTTAAGAGGAGCAGTTTATTCCTGATTTCTGTCTATCAAGTCTAATCAATACTTAGTGACATATTGCTTAATTATTCAGATGTCTGTGTGAGCCAAGAGTGTATTTTCCTATTTTGCTGGCTGAGAATGTTTTAAAGGTTAATGGCCAAAAAAGATCAAGAGCCCTGTTGGAACATCAAATGGATTTGACAGTAGTAGCCCTGATATCGGCCTTAGGAAGCTCAGGAATCATGAAAGAAGGTTTAATCAGGAAGCATTATGACTGATCTTTTAGCCAATATGCTAGATTCTATGCAGCAAATAATGTTATGGGTTATGAAGTTTGCCTGAGTCATAACAATTGAGCAATTTATTGTTTTAGCAACTGCAAGTTTATCCTTGGTGAACTAAAATCAGTGATTCAGAACACCAATCCTTGATTGTTTGAATCACAAATCTTACTGCAAAAGGAACATGCAATTCTTAAAGGGTAGAGAGATGCACATCTTCTTGACTTTGTTGAACAAACACAGATAGTCACAAGACTTTACTGTCTTCATCTTCTCAATTAGAATTCTTATTCTAAATTCCATTATTCTTGGCATTCATATTATTACTAATGTATTCAAGACACCTGACACATAGTGGTTTCCCTGTCAAGGTTCAGTTTTAATGTTAAAGGAACTTCTAAAATCTTACAGTGTATTAGGTAAACAGACTCTTTTGGGTCTATCTGGAAGATTGATTTAAATAAAGTTTGATATTGATGAGAGAGTTGCTTTTTTAATTAATTTATTTTTATTTTGTATGTATTGGTGTTTGGCCTGCAAGCGAGTATGTATGTGGAAATTGGATCCACTGGAACAAGAGGTGTAGACAACTGTGAGCTGCCATGTGGATGATAGGAATTGAACCGCGGTCCTCCAGAAGAATAACCAGTGTTCTTAACCACTGAGCCACCTCTCCAACCCCTTGATGAGAGAGTTTTAAGGAGAAGTACTGGAGAACAGGGGAAGAAACTATGACTGCTGATTGGTCCTGGTGGTGTTTCCATGTCTGAGATGAGCTGACTGTATTCCGGGTTATTTCCAGAATTAATGTTTCTATATACAGATCAGGCTTTGGGTGGGATCCCAAACATGCAGCCCCTAAAAGGAGCATCACCCATGGTGATCTCAGAAAATCCATGTCTTATCATCTCTCTTATTCTGAAATGTGGTCATTTCCTCACCTCCTGTTATTTCTACTTATGACTTATAAATAAATGAATCTCAGAGGTTATTCTTTCCATTATCAAGTCTCTTACAATGCTAAACATTAATCAATTTATACTAAATGAACCAATACTTCTTCCTCACCCTCAATCCCTGTTGACCAGTCTGTGATTCTTTAAAAATAAATGTTCTTATTTTTGAGCACGAAAACCTGAAGAAATGATGTGCATGGGTGCCATCTTAAGCCAGATGCTTTAGAATAGTGAGAGGTGACTTTAATGGAGCCAGGCTTGTGAGAAAGACGTCTCTCCTTGAGGTGTAGCTTTAGGCATGCCATAGAAACCCTGCACTTTCCTTTCCTTCTCTGTATGGGAGAGTATAATAATATTGATGTTAGTATCCAAGAGTTTTTATGAGATGTAGCAGAAACCAAGAAAACAAAGCCTGTGAAGTGCTGAGAGAAGAGTTTATCACATGATAATCCTTCATCAAATGGTAGATAATGGCATGAATCCCAAATGACTGCTTATTGAGTAGTAGGCATTGTGTTAAGAAATCCATGTGTGTAGTTGGGTCCATACTTAGCTTGCTTCATCCCTGTTGTAGTTTTGAAGCAATTGAGATACAAGAAAGCAAATTAGCAGACAGAGATTTGTCACTGATAGGGAACATTTTTTTAGAGAAAGATGGCAAAAGGTATTGTTACTTCCCATTTTCTCATCTATAACTGAGTATAGCTCACCCTGGTGAAGTCTGAATTTCCAGATCAGATTCCTCTCATATCTCATTCTTCTCTGATGGGGAAGGGAAGAGGTAGACCTGACCCTCTCTCTGCACTGGAGATCTTTGTAGTTGAGCTCCACCCAATGGACCAAGGGTAACTAACACTTGTCTGATAAGCAAGAACTCCTAGACAGAAGAAAAACATGAAACAAGAGAAAGTAAAAAGCAGAGCATTGGGAAGAGGCCTTTTAATCTATCAAAGAGGAAAAAGTCCATATTCAAAATATATGAAATGAAGAAAAAAGGAAGACTGAGATGCTCTAGGAAAACATAAATAATATTTTTTTAATTCTCCATGAACGATTTTTATGGCTGCAGTCTCATGATTTTTTTCTTCACCAATCTCATAGATTAAATGAGAAACAAAACAAAACAAAAAAGTAAACTATTATTGAGACCACATAGTTCCTATAATCTTTTGAGCTTTTGATTGTCTTACCTGAGGCAATGTTCAAGTTAAGTGTCAGTGGCTAGTGGTTAGGAACATTCCACATCTAACTAAAGGCCAGAGAGAAAATGGTGGTGCATTCCTGGAAAAACAGCTCTCAGCGACAGCATATCTATGCTTGTTCTTTCAGAATAAGAATTGTAAATTCACAGCTTTGTTGTTGTAATTAATTTTACTCTATTATTTATTTTGAGTATGCTATTTTTGTTAATTTGTTGAAAATTTCACACATGCATACAGTGTATTTTGGTCATATCCATCTCCCATTCCTCCCTCCCCTAACTCCTTCCAGAGCTACCCCTGTCCTCCCATAGCATCCTAACTTCCTGTCTTCATTTATTTTTAATACCTACTGATTCTAGTTTATGCTGTTCATATACTAATGGGTTTGGATCCATCCACTTGGGTGTGGTCAAGAAGCAGTGGACCACATCTACAAGTAAAACTGACTCTTCAGGCACAGAGAACAAATCAATCATCAATAGCTACTCAGTTAGCGGTCAGGGTTCATGAGCACCTCCTTACTTCAGTTTGAAATGTTGAATGCCTTGTTCTTGTATAGTAACCAAATCTGTTGTGAGCTCATGTGTGCCTGGGCATTTAGAGAAAAACCACTATTTTGTCTGGTCCTCCGCAACTTGTTGCTCTTACAGTATTTTCATCTCTTTCTGGGAGGGTTGTTGAACCCTGGGGGAAGGGTGTGATATAGATGTCCCATTTGTGGCTCAACACTCCACAAAGACTTATTCTCTGTGCTTTGACCTGTTGTGAGTTTCTGCATTAGCTGCCATCCCCTGCCTGTCCTCCCCCCAAATTATCTAATGAGGTCTGAGAACTGCACTAATCTATGGGTAGAGAGGGATATGAGTTTAGTTAGTAGTTTGATTCATAGTTTATTTAACAAAATAATAGTTGTAGGTTCACAAATTAGGCCTACGAGCTTCCCAGATGCAGATTCTTGGCCAGATTTACAGAACCATGCTTGAGTTTCCACTTGTGGAGTAGACCTTAAATATGATCAGAAAGTGCTTGGATACCCTCCTAACATTCATACCACTATGGCATCCATGGGCATATCATGACATATTTGTCACTATTGTGGCTCACAGAGTTTACAGCTGGGCAAAATTGCTGCTGATTTTTTCTTTCAACAACCTGCATAACACATTTTGGTAGTATAAAAATTAGCCACTAGGGAAAAACATTTTCAGGTTGGTACCAACTTGATTTCTCTGTGTGGTATAGGAGTTCCTTCTGTTTGTGTGTTGCTTTCATTAGATAATGAATAAAGAAACTGCCTTGGCCTAGTTGATAGAACAAAACTTAGGTAGGTGGAGTAGACAGAACTGAATGCTGGGAAGAAGGGCAGAGTGGCAGACACCATGAATCTCCTGCCTGAGATGGACACTGGTTAGAATCTTGCCCGTAAGCCACAGTCACGTGGCAATACACAGATGAACAGAAATGGGTTAAATTAAGATCTAAGAATTAGACAATAAGAAGTTAGAGCTAATGGGACAGGCAGTGTTTAAATGAATACGGTTTCTTTGTGATTATTTTGGGTGTAATATAGCCGGGTGGCCAGAATGACAAGCAGTCTGCTCTTCCTGTTACATCTAGGCTCCATGGCAAAAGTGTGTGGTGTTTTCAGAAATAGTGTTTTACCATTAAGATAATATTTTGTTGGGCAACCAATTGACAAAAACTTGTTTTTTTATTATTTTGGTAATCACTGGGACACCCCTGAAAAACAAGTTGAGAGGAGGTGAGAGGAGGTGTACCATACCTGGCACTGAGATTTTTATTTGTCTACCTCTAACTTCTGGGAGGAGCATTATCCCTTGTGTAGGATAACTTGAACAATTTTATATGTATAAAACTACAAATAAATATGTGTGCACACATTCATGCACACATATACATACATAGTAGCTCATGAAATAGTAGGTTTGTATATGACTTCTTTCAAATATCTTGTTAGTTATCTTTCTCTCTCTACCCCCTCTTTTGTTCAACTCTCCCATCTGTCTCCTAAGATAAACCTCTGTCCCAATTCTTCTCCTTTTTCTTTTTTATCACCCACATTATACTATTCTCCCATGAAGTCCTTCCCCATCAATGTGCAAGATTGCTCCTCTTAAAATTTTAAGTGTGCAATATTTAACATTATAGTATTATAGACTATAGGTACATAGGACAGCAGATATTTAGAACTTACTCATTTTACTATTCTGAAACTTGTCTGATTACTATCCCTCTCTCTCAAGTCACTGTTCAGCACTATTCTACTTCTTAATTTGAAGAAATTAACTAGTATATAAATAAAATAATTTTGTATTTCTGTGACCAACTTGTCTCACCTAGTATAACGTCTTCAACGTTCATCTACACTGTCAGATATAGTGTAGTTTTTTTTAAAAGGGTGTAGAATAGCATTCCATTGCATGTATGTGCATGGTTTTCTTAACTATTCAATTGATCATAGATATTGAGGTTTTTACTATATTACTATGAACAGTGTTACAGCAAACACCAGAGCTCTAACAACATTAGAGAGTTTGGCTTCAATGATTTTGGAAAAATATTCAGAAATTACATCACTAGATTTCATGGCAGTTCTATTTTTAATGTTTGGAGTAATCTTTTTTTCCTGTTTTCCATAGCATCTATGCCATTTTCCATTCCCTCCAATGGTGTGAAGGCTTTCTATTTCTTCAGTTTCTCACCAATATTTTTAATAGCCATTTAGGTACAGTCAACTCTTTGATCCTCGGGATCTTTGAAGAATACTCAATAGCTCTCCAAATAGGTTTTAGATGCTGTCTAAGTGAAAGGCACTCTGCTTGAGCTCAGGCTGCAATGGCAAAGAAAAACACATCCCCTCTCACCTAAAAGCATATGGTCTTATCAAGTTGCCAGGGAACTTGTCATCAAATTCTCCTGCCCGGGAAGCTAAGCCAAGTTCATGAAGACCAGAAGGAAGTGGCTAGGAGACTGTATAATAAAGGATATGTAATTATTAGTTTTCATTGTCAAATGGACATAATCTAGCATAATTTGGAAAGGGAGTCTCAGGGAAGGATTGTCTAGATTAGCTTGGCCTCTGGGCATGTCTTTGAGAGAATATCTTGATTATATTAATTAAGGTAGAAAAAGATTCTCATTGTAAGTAGCACTATTTTGGCGTAGGGCATCCTGGATTGTATAAGAATGGAGAAAGTGAGCTGACAACTAACGTACAAGCATTAATGCATTGTTCTCTGCTCTTGACTCTGGATATAACATGACCAATTCTCTACAGTCCCTGCCATTGTGCAGTCTCTGCTATCAAGGTCTGTAACCTAGAATTTGAGTCAAAGTAACCTTTCCACCTATAAGCTGTTTCCATCTGAATGTTTGATGAGAGAAACAATGAAATGCAACTAAGACAAAAGGGATGAGAGAGTGAGAAGAACATTTCCAACAGAGGTATAGCATGAACCTATGTCTGTAGATAAAAAGGGGAGGGGATGTTCAAAGTCATCATGCTTAAGCACAAAGAAAAGAATGCCATTATTGTCCCATTTTATAGTTGGAAAAACAAACCCAGAGCATGGCATGGTTTGCTAGTCCTACAACCACAGGCAGGAAGAGAGGTACCTAGAATCACAAATGGACTCCCCAAGTGTCACAGACACCTCCCCGCTATGAGACTCACCTGGTTGAGGAAAAAGGTGAAGGTGGATGGCATGGATAGCCTTGACTTCCACAGAGAAGCAGACTGTAGGTGCTTCACGGGTCCACTATCAAGGAGGTTGCTAAACATACATAGTGAAGCCAGCACATGCCCCTCCCCAACAAGCTGGCTACACCACTCATAGCTAATGCAGGGCAATGTCATCTGAGCCCCCATGGCATTCTCATTTCCACCTGAATTTCCTTTGCCTAACTTCTCCAGTCTTTTCTCACATACCTTCTCAACATTTAAAGAATTAGAAGGAAGACTCAACCTCCAGAGAAAGCATGCAAGCCAATTGCTATATGTGCTACAAGGTCAAGAAAACACACATGCACAAATGCACAAATCGTTACACAAACACACATAATACACAGCATACAATACATACAGATATACACAATGCCCACAAGCAGTCACATACATACTCACACCACACACATACATGCAAATGCTCAATGCTCAGATGTTCAGCACACACACACACACACACACACACACACACATTCAAAGTGATGCTCACATTTTCAACTTTCTTTTCCTATGCACAGGAAACTACCAACAGGGGCTGGAGAGATGGCTTGCTGGTTAAGAGCACAGGCTGCTCTTCCAGGGTACCTGTGCACAGTTCCCAACACTCACTTCAGGCAGGTCACAACTGCCTGCAACCCCAACTCTAAGGGATACAGCGCCCTCTTCTGGCCTCCAGGGGAATACACACTCACTCACGGCAAATGCGCACACATATGCAGAAATGTAAAAGAAAGCTGAAAAGAAACAATTAGTTATATACTTAAAACAACTTATTTCATTGGTATTATTAGCAGTTGTTTATCTCTGTTTTGAATTCCCTTAACACTGTCTATAACCCCTGAGTCACAGTGGTGGACAAATTCTACATGGCACAAATTCAGAATCTTTACACGATTTGACGAGTTTCATTTTTCTTCAGAAATGGTTACTTTAGTTCCTTTCAAGTGTTAATACTCCTTACCTGAAACCTATTCCCTGACAAAGATGAAACAGATCCATGTACTTGCAGATGACTCCAGATGTTTGTTTGAAAACTTCATATGTGAGTTCGGCTTCTACATCCCTCCTGCCCCCCCATCCCCAAGTCCTCCCATGTTGCCTCCCAAATTTATAACCTCTTCTCCTCTCTCTCTCTCTCTCTCTCTCTCTCTCTCTCTCTCGCACATGCGTGCGCGCGCACACACACACACACACACACTCATCCTCTTGAGTCCATTTAGTTTACCCATGTGTACGTGTGTCTAGGATTGATCACTGGAATTAGGCAACCTACGTGGGAGCTCCTCCCTGGAGGAAAC
>LOEQ01006933.1:101041-157425 GCA_001685075.1 Bramus lutescens | reverse complement strand
TGGATTTGGTGAGCTCCCATTAAAACAGGCACACTGTCTCAGTGGGTGGACCAAGCCCTCGTGGTCCTGACTTCCTTGCTCATCTTCTCCCTCCTCTGCTCTTCAACTGGACCTTGGGAGCTCAGTGCAGTGCTCTGATGAGGGTATCTGTCTCTATCTCCATCCATCACCGGAGGAAGATTCTATGGTGATATTGGAGATAATCATCAGCGTGATAGTGGGGCAAGGACAGTTCAGGCACTCACTCACTCCTCTGCTACCCAAGGACCTAGCTGGGGACATCCCCGTGGACACCTGGGATCCCCTCTGGAGCCAAGTCTCTTGCCAACCCTAAAATGGCTCCCTTAACAAAGAGTGTTATCTACTGAAAAGTCACTTTGCTCCTCATTAATTGATTCTAATATAGGAATCTTGAAGTAGGTTCAAAATAGCATTCCAAAAATATAAGACAGGAGGAAGAGACAAGAGATATAAAAAAGACCTAATTCTAACATATGGTGGTCAAAGGTGGAAACCAAGGTCCAATGTTAATCCCAGCTAATCATGCTGAGATTATTTTCCTTCCTATAAGAGGCCATGGAAAGCTTCACATGAAGAATCACCTTAGATTTTTTTATATTAATTACCAAATACAAATATGTGATAGCAATTCTTTAAAGGAATAAAAAGTTGAACTGTCAAAATGAGCCCTAAGTACACTGAGATGAAATAGAAAGAACTTATTAGGTAGGGCAAGCAGGCCTTTTCCTGGATGTCAGAGCAGTGCATGAATTTATAATGTACAGTGGTCCAAGCAGATTGGGTAGAAAGCAGCAACCACATGCATTTGCAGGGAATGTCTCTCACCCTGTTGCCACTTTTTTCTGTGCTCCATATGTTAGGTTGCAACTAGGGATTTAGCCCTTTTGCCCAAAGGCATCTGAACCTGTGAAAAGCCTAGCTAGGCACTGTCTATTGTTCATTGACAACTTGTCAATTTACTTTCAGGCAAAATAACTCATAAACATGATAAGTAAGGCAGATAAAACAAGAATTCTTTCACACTTTGCAACTTTACTGCAAAAATGGCTTATTTTCCATAAATGTGTGAAATCTCCCTTCTGAATTGTGACTGTGCATTGAACTTTAAAACTGTTTAGAAACAGCACAAGCATTTCACAATTCCTGCCTGTAATAAGATGAATGTTAAATATTAAACATGCATTAAAAGTGATAAAATGAAAGATTCTCAAAGGCTCACTAGCGTCATTATATTTCTTGTTGATTCCCTGAGTTAATAAATGTTAAGTTTAACAGCACTCCCCCAAAGACAAATGTTTAAAAACTACTTTCTAAATTCGACACTTCATATATTTATAGTAGCTATTATATAAACCCTTATTTCAGTTTTAAAAAACAGATATATAGTGAATCATATTAGTACTAAATTCACAAACCAGTATGTGGTGTGTTAGCAATGCTTCTCCTGTAATGAAGTGGCTTTTATTTCTGATATTTATACACATTCCATTTCTAATGTACTGTTTAAATATTGAAAGCTAATTATGAATTCTTTTAGGTAAAATATTTTAAGTAGATAATAATTTTGAATTATATTAGTCTCTAAGGCAAAACAGTCTGTTTATGTGCAGTTATTTATAAAGTCATACTTTTTAATGAGTCCATGTTCCCTGGACTCAATTCCCTGGTAATGAATTTGATTTTAAGCTTCCTGCTTACTGTGATAGCAGCACGAAGTTCCAAACAGTGCCCTACTGATTTTCCCCAGGTGATTCTCAATCACACCAAACATTCCAATTCTGGAAAGAGTAAAAATGTAGAAGAGAACAGATGGGATGGGATCCAACCATCCAAGACCAGATTCTGTATCCCCATCTTGTCCTCCTTGGAGGCCTGTGCTCAGGAGTCGCGAGTAGGCTCCCACCATGTCCAACTACATAGTTTTAAGGCCTTTAGAAACCCCTCTAGTTCCATGTATTTTATTCAGTTTCTGTAGAATATTTATAAACAGGAACACATAAGCATCTGTTACATATCAAATGGCTTTGGGGAAATAAGTGAGAGAAGAGAGAACACCAGTAATGAAAGTTAAAAGACTGTAAAAAAAATAAAAAGGAGTAAAACAGACCTGTGGCAAATAAGAATGTCGAACGGTAGGCCATATCTTTCTGCAGGACAGTATAAGTAGTTCTGGGTCCTAGGCATGTCGCAGACAGTAGCCATCTCTGATCCGGGAGATGATCTGGGAGCTTGTCTTTATTCCTGACCTCAAGTTTGATCAACTTTCCCCTCACAAGGGAAGACTGTCTGTAATTAATGGCTGCCAGACAGTACCACAATCTGGCTTTTGAATACAGAGATATTATGAACATTTAAAGAAATACATAAATATAGATATCCATCATCCGATCTCTAATTATATTTATTGTGTGAACAGTGTATATGGGTGTTACAATAATGAATTAATTCACACGAATTCTCTCTACGCTAAGCTATGCATATTTTCAGATGACACTGTGGTTGCTTTAAAACAGAAGGAGGGGTCGAAGATCTACCTTACCTGGTGTTTTGTGGGACATGGGCAGTATGCCTGCATGATAAATCTTTATTTTAAATGAATTTTTTCTGACATTTCCAGTCCCTTATCACACAAGCTCTTACTTTGTATTTTTTAAAATTAATTTCTAAATACTGCCATTGTGACTTCTTCACAACCAGTTGGCCACGTGGATCCTGGCTGTATAGAGGCATTCTCCTTGCTTGACACCCTGGGGAGATAGCTACTGCTTATTACCTTCCATTTGTGTTTGTTCATCTTTCATTGTGAATGACACGGAACTTTCTTCTGTTAAAGACCACTTCTGTGCTCTTTTCTAGCCTGCCAGGGTCATTTTGAATTTTAATCTTAAAAAAAGTGATTCTAGCCATCCTACTTAATCTGACATTCTTGGAAAGTAAATTGAGTATGTCATCCAAATTAGTATCAAAATGGCTAAATATTATTACTCTAGAATCCTTGAAAACAGAAAGCACAATAACTTAGGAATGAATTCTTTAGAACTAGGATTGATGACTGCAAATGTTGCATAAGCAAGATTTTAAAAAGTTGTAAGAGAAGCAGTGAGGTAAGAAAACAAAGGGGGAATAATAACGATTTGTAACACTCAGAATCATGAGTGAACAAGAAGGAAACAGAAAGGAGGGAAATAAAGATAGAAGCTTGCTGGATTTGGGTGCTTTCAAGATGCAGAACTTAATGTTGAATATGCAAGTGTAGAATGTATTTGTTTAATGTGAAGCATGTTGTTTCATTCAAACTCCCAAGAAAAAGGCTGCTGAGTGCTGGACGTCAATTAATATTCCTCCAAATGACTGGCAGGAAGCCACAGTGGACGTCTACTCAGAGACAGTGTGTCACACCACTGTTGACTGCAAAATTAATTACCATTTCTAAACGAGAACTCTGTGCTACATATTCTTCAGGCATATGATACTGCCCTCCTGGCATTAAAGGTTAAACATAGTTATTTTTGAAGCACCCTTTAGAAAAAGTGAAAGTAGTAACAATCCCAACAATAATAACAAAAATCACACTGCATGGTGGGGAAGCCGACATTTTGAAGACAGGACTGAATATTAAGAAGCGTCACCTACCTAAAGTAAGTGTTAGACATTCACATGATGGCATCAGCTGCTGATCCAATGCATCTGGAGCTGCCCTGTCACTGAGGCATTGCTAACCCAGACAGAGACACAGACAAAGCTGCTTCATCATTAATGTCAGTAAATGGATCTGGAGGAAAAATAGAGAGTCTCTGGAGACCTTGTCTGGACTTCTTGGAGCCGGGACAACAGTCCTTTCCAACGACAGTCTTTTCCACCCTTGTAGCAGCTGCAACAAAGGGAAAAGGGAGAGCACTGACTTAAGTTGTCATTAAGTTCAAAGAGGTGAGAATAGTACTCTGTGATGAACCTTTACAGTCAGGGTTATTAATAGGAAGACCTTTTTATGGCTTTTTGAAAACATCACATTTATGAACTGTTAAATTATCCTGGGTTATTGTTTGGCATATGTTGACCAGCCATGTTTAAGCTGATAAGATTAAAATCTATTTTTGTTAAGGGACTAAAAGAATACAAAATTTCTGACTCTGAGTTGTGGTACAATTTAAATTAGTACTATAAATCTTTGCAAACGTGGCCCTGGCTCTTATTTGGGTACAGACTGGTTGGAGGATAATATTCATTGAGATGTAATTAATGTTTCACAGGCAACCTAAAGGACACATCAAATGCTGTACTACAGGGTTCTGTCTAGGGTGGTGATATTTAACATTTTATCAGTGACTTGGATGATAAAATATAGAACATGCACATAAAGTTTCATGGAGGACGTCTAAGTTGAGAGAGATAACAAGAATCCTACAGGATCTACTTATAATTCAAGATGACCTTGAAAAGTAGGAGACAGGGTCATTAATGGCCATGATTATGATTACTGTGGAGCCAAAAAAGAGATGTTTAAATGATTAGTTAATGAGAGAACAAGTTTGAGTACCCAAAGATGAAATGTAGTAAGTACAATTGACTTGATAAATACAGTAATTCTGTGAAGAAATACATATGACCCTGGGATTCCACAAGATACAGAGGGTTGTGAAGTGTCCAGTGCCTTATTACTTACTTTAAAAGAAACATAACATATTGGAAACTATACAACAAAGGCAAAACCAAGGAACTATAAAAAGAAAAGTGGAATGCTTGTGGTTCACGAGAAACTGATACTAAATGGCACTAAAATATGTAATTAATTGCTAGTATCTCTTGTGAAAGCAAAGATAAATAATTTTCTTTAGTTTCTGATCTCCCTGGTTCATGCAACTCAGTGATTTCAGTTTTGTTGTAGAATTCATGTGTTGTCATTTGAAGGACTTAGTAGTATTGGCTGCTGTCAGGGTCTGAGTAATCCCCGAAGAAAAGTCGTATTGCACTCATGACAGAGCTCGCTGTATGTGAGATATTTTCTTGGTAACATTCAATTTGGTAGTCTCTTTTGATCAGAACACTGGTTTCCACATACTATTATTTTTAACTTATTAGCTCACATTGTTTTAAGAAGTATTGGAATTCCTGGCATTGTCATTCATGTGTACCATGTACTTTGTATTCATTCCTAGTCCCTCCTCTTCTACGTCATTGCCTTGTCCTCCCACATCCATTTCCATATATTATGTTTACTTCTGCTTTAGCGAAGTGTGTAAGAATGAAAGAGTGAGAATCTGAACCCAGATAACAGGCAACAGACCTCTAAGCATTTTGAGGAATAAACATTCTCAGTTTAGGTAGTAACTAAACTTGGTAGCAGAACTCCTAAAATCCAAATAGTGAGGACACTTGAAGTGTGAATTCAACCATGCACAGAAACATGTTAGATGTTCATCTTTGCTTTTTAATTCCCAATAAAAAGTAAACTGCACTGCTATGCCTCCGTACCAGCAGTTGACTGTATGTTAAAATCAGCTCACCAGCTTTTAAAAATCCTGCTGCTAGCAGCTCCAATCTCAAGAAATCCCGAGGTTCCAACTTAAGGGGTCTAGAGTGGTGCCTGGGAATAGAGATGGATGGGTGGGGCTGTGTTATTAGTTTCTCAGGTAAGTGTTTTACACTATTTGACAGAGCCAGTGCGGACACATGTCAGGACTCCTATTTGTGTATGCTCACAGTGATTCTGTCTTCTTTCTATGGCTCTAGGTGTCTTCCACATAACCGTTTTCACTCCTTCCTCCCTTCTTTTTTTCCTTCCTTTCCTTCCTCCCTCCCTCAGTCCCTCCCTCCCTCCCTCCCTTCCCTTTGTTTACCGATTGAGGACAGTTTCCCTTCTCTCCTCTCTTCCCGGTCCCTCACCCCACCTTCCCACCATACCCACCTCATCCACTCCTCAGCTTCTACTCAGAAAATGGCAGGCCTTCCATGGATATAAACAAAATACGGCATATCAAATTATAGTACGACTAAGCACCTTGCCTTGTCTTAAGATTTGGCATGGCAACCCAATTTGAGGAACAGGGCCCTAAAACTGGTAAAAGAGTTGGAGACAGCCCCTTGATCCCATTGTTAGAAGTTCCCTAAGACCAAGTTGCACAATGTCAGATTTCTCTTTAGATTCTACAAATCTTTTGCCTTTTGCTACTTTTTCCACATTTGATGCCCACTGGCAGCTTAGTGTGACCCTATAATTTGCTGTCTCTGATTGTTACTGGATATAACCTTTTCTACTTCTACTAGCTTCTCAGCTATTTGTGTTGTCCTTCATGGCTAGTATCCTACCTTGATTTTCTGAGAAATGAGAGAACAGCATGGAATAAGTTGGCATGTGGAGCCTGACACCCCATGTTACCACGTAGTCATATTTTAACCACCGACAGAGACAAATTATGACTTCAAAACAATCTCTGTGTAGAACGTCAATGGAATACAGCACTCAGTGACCTCCTTAGTATCATAGCCAATACTGTCCTGTGTGTTTGTCTTTTCAGTGTTCACAGTTATGTTAAAAAATCCCAAAGCCAAGTCTGTATTCTTAATTTTATTCAATTTCACCAGACATTTTTAACTAATGTATTTTTAAAAAATCACTTAAACTGAAAGCACTGGATAAGTCATTGTTGTGAAGCAGTTAGTTTGAAATGATAACTATAATCGAAATTCTAGAGCCTAGAAATGAGGACTGGAATGAAGCACCCACTACAAACTGGCATTCATCAAAGCCTCTTCTTTCTGGTTATACCTTTGTGGCACAACCACAACTCTTTTTTTTTCTGTAGAAAATTGCCAAGAGGTTTATGACACATTAATAGTGTTAGCATTCAGGCATTTCTACCTGCCTGCCCTCGGGAACCTAGCAGGCTATGCCATCAGTGGCAGCCAACATGTCACATTATGACGACCGCAGCCACCAAGTAGAGCAGTCTCCCCATGTCTAGGCATATTAATTACATATATCCCCTATAAAAAGCAGACCCTTTTTGTTCCTCTCTTTCTTCCTTCTGCTCCTACTCAGAGGCTGCCTCTACACCTCACCCCCAATAATCCTCCCACGTGAGTTTTGTTGCATTGTGTGACCTTGTGGTGCTCCTTGGCTCCAACTTGCAAGGTTATCTACCGCCATTAAACTCTTACAAGTAGACTCTAACTTATTTGCTTCAAATATTAAACTAGGCATTAATTCTTTGACATATGAATAATGCTTTATTCAGTGAAATCTACACAATAACTGTTCACTAAAATTTTATCATTGGAAAATTCCTTAACATTTGTGTTTCTCCTAGATTATTTTCTTTCCACCCTTTCATATTTTAAAATTAGTGTTTTTTCTTCCATGCTACTCTCATCCTTCTGTGCTACTCTTATCTTCTGTGCTACTATCATCTTTCCATGCTGCTATCATCCTTCCATGCTACTCTCATCCTTCTGTGCTACTCTCATCCTTCCATGCTACTCTCATCCTTCCATGCTGCTCTCATTCTTCCATGCTACTCTCATTCTTCCTTGCTACTCTCATCCTTCCATGCTACTCTCATCCTTCTGTGCTACTCTCATTCTTCCTTGCTACTCTCATCCTTCCATTTGTTTCAGCTTCTTTTGCCTTTAAAAGATAAAGGGTGACTGATGACTACAAAAATTTAAAGTAATCTCCAGTCATAAAGTCTACCTTTTTATCAACTTGAGTGGACGCTGGTGAATTTAATAAAATGATTTGCTCTTGCTCAATATCCTAGGTAACTGTCTACCTACTCATCTTGCAGGGAGAAGAATACAATATATAATTGATAAGATCAATCAGTCTATCTGGCACAAATTTTAAGATGTTTTCAACTAGTATCACAGCTATGTTGGAATAATTTTATTTAATTAATAGATTTCAATTAAAAATCTTAATGTAGTATATGAGACTTTAATCACTGATGAGTTATATCCTGGTGACTATAGACATAAAATTGGCATGAAACATTTTGTTTACAAAACAAGCTTAAAATGGCCCACTTTCTTCAAAAGATTGAGCTCTACAGAATCTTACTTTTAAATGTGAAAAACATCTTCAGTTTTCTCTTTAGTTAGAATGAAGGCAGACAGACTGCTTTTATGGTTTCCAAACCTCTAATTTCTATTTCTTTTTCATTTCTTCCTCATCTTTTCTAACTTTACCTTTCTGTCACCCAGTGACCCACTCTCTCCTTTTGATCCTACTTTCAACTTTGAAGGTAAATGTTTAAAAGTTATTTAAATTCAAAAATTCCATTTAGAACTTTATTAAAAGAATTATCATGAACAGACATTCTTAACTCAATAAAAGAACCCCAAAGAAGAAAACGAGGCAATGTGAAATATCCATGTATCCAAGACAGTTTTCCTTCAGAAAACAGAGACAGCCCTGTTTTGCTTGGGTTCCTTCTTCAGAAGGCAAGGGTAGGGGTGGGGATCCTAGGTGAGCCAATTCCTAGCTTTAGATCTATTATATTACTCCTGTCTTCTGCTGAAGCTTTGGTACTCCCTGGAGATGTTTTACGCCTATTAATAAAAGGATAGTACAAAATTGAATAATGGTGTCTGCTTCCATAAAAAGAAAAAAGACTCCAGGGACTCTGCTCCCAAAGTGCTTTCATAAATAAGGAATTAATGCCCACCACTAATTCTATAGTCTTATTTTTAAGACTAGAGTCATATTTCCCAGTTAATAGTGACCTATTTTTTAACAAGATTCTCATCCTGTTCCATGCCTTTAGGGAAATAATTACTACACAATGGGATCTCTATTTTCAGCAAATGAGTACCCTGTCCATGTGCTTCTACCTTGTCTACACTGCTTGCTTTTTATGTGTTTTCTCTCATTTCTGTGCCCTCCACCTCAGATGTGGCTTATAAAAGTACCACGGAGAGGATGAGACTTTGTTTCTTGGTGTGATTTTTACTTTCTTCTTTGATACTAGCTAAAGGTTTTTCTGCTCCCAATGTTCTTTAAAAATCAGATTATCTCTTAGTCATGTTGAGTTTGGAATTTGCCTAGAGATCTTTGATGAAACTGATAGAATTAAAAGCATCACAAAGTTGACAGAGCCCTGCTGTAGATATGCCATGGAATTCCTTACATATGTATGCAAGAAATACCCTGTTATATTTGATATAATGAATCATATTTGAAATTAAACATGGGCTGAATATTATGATTCATGGATTACACAGGGAAAACATGGGCGTAGATATAAACTAAGGACCCCCAAGTAGGAAGCTTCCATTTTGAATATCAAAAACAGGGCATGAGAAAAATAAGTATGGACCGAGGTTATATGGGTGGAAAGAATACATCTTGAATCTACCAAGGAACATGAGATTATAATCCATTTATGTTGATAAATGAAGTTACATAAAAACATGCCAGAAAAGCCTGCATATCATTCATTCAATGCCACAATGAATATTTTGCAATATCTTATGATAGTCACAATTTTCTGAGATTATTTGCTTTTACATCAAATTGGAATATATGAAAAATATATCTTCATGGCTTCTGTAACAGACATTTCTTTCTTTCTTTTGTATACTGCATTTGGCAGGTTAAAAGGGCTGAGCTGTGTTGATTAACTATCCAAATGTTTAATCAATACAGGAATAGCAAGGTGCATTCTAGCCATGAAAGACCTTGGAAAGGCCCCACTTGCCTTATTCTCCACCTCACAAGAGGGACATCACTGAACTATTGCATGGTTTCTGCATATCAATGTAGCAAGGCTTAGATAAATACAATGTTAATGGATAATTGTGGGTCACCTTGTCAAAACATGTTAAATGCCCCTTGAGTATGATTTTTTTTCTCCCTATTAAAAATGACAGTAAACTGTGACCTTGTTGATATCAAACATGCTTTCAGGAAGCAAATGTTATTATTCAGTCTTTAAAAAGGTTTATTGATTTATGAATAAAAAATTAATTAGAATTAAATTACAAAACATACGTTCTGTGTTGCCAGAAATGGTAATTGTATGGCAAAGTGCTAAACAGCATAACTTGGTTTATGAACAATACCTTTATGAACACTCATTCCGAACACACACAGAACAGCTTCCAAATGATTCATCAGTAAGACTGTGTGCCTGGACATCTGGGATATCGACAGCATGGAGTCAGGGAAAGTTCACTGGGTGACCAAGGTCCTTGGACTCTGGCCAAGAATATGCCATCTGTCAGGATGGTCGTATATACAGGAAGCCTGAGGCTTGGACCTCTGCCTCCCCCAGATCTATTCATAAGCTATAAACACCCACGCGGATCCTCCACTGTTTTTGGTGCTGACGAAGGACAGAGGCTTTCTTGTCATCTGGTGCCATGAGCCACAGTTGTGGCACTTGGGACTTAGGTTCTAAGTGCTGCTTCGGCAGCATGACACACAGAATGGAATGGGTTAGATTGGCAGTCATATTTGAGGTTTTCTTTTCTATCTTTTTTTTTTCAGAAAAAAAGTTTCTTAAGAGACTGGTAAAATCAAGATGGCCAAGAATGCAGATTAGGAAGGGAATGCCAGATTTTGTCTTTTTATCATTTGTTGCTACTAAGCCTAAGATAATGTTAGGTTGAAACTGAAAATGGGATAAAAATGACACAATTGGCTAAGCTTTTTCTTTACTACAAAGCCATTTTTTTCTTGCTGAGAATGAATGTAGAAGTTTAAAGCCATAGGTTGTGTGCTACAGGATGCATGACTACAGAAAGTATTATGCTACTTTAATGGGTCATGGTAGAAAAATATGCTGTATAAGTATAATGTACACATTTAGAATATGTAATAAAGGGTATTGTCATCTTTAAAAATGAGAGAAAACAGCATAAATAACTTAAATGGAAGCCTCTTAACATGTCAATGGTTTTATTAGGGGGAATAGTTTCACTTTGTATATACATCTTCAATTTACCTCTGGGCAGTCAAGTATAAAGTAACAATTTATACATGATAATGAAAGGAAAATGTCCCAATTTAAAATATCTACTATGTAGTAGAAATTTATTCTTTCAGAGCACAGAAAGCTCCTACATACAGGCATGCCACTCTGCTCTATGTGGAATTTGAAGTACAGTGAACATGTATACACACATGCAGTTATGACAGTATACTATCAAATGAATTTTCATTTGACATAATAATTCTATTTTATTTGAAAGTAGCATCTTCCACAGGATTCTTGGTGTTTGTCTGAATTCTTTAGAAAACATGAATAAGCACACAGGGTCATCCTACCCACAGAGCACTCCCTGCAGCTTTTAAAGTACTCTTTAAAACACAAGGTCTGAAAATAATTTTACAGTGCTCTGTACTCCCCAAATAATAACTCGGAGTTTTAATAGTGTCAGGAAACAAATGGGAATTCCTTAGATTCTAGATGACAACAAGGAGCTTCAGAGAACCACGTGGAGGTCATATAGCAAGGCAGGTGCAGGACCAGAATGGATGTAAATCCAGTTTATACAGGCAGTTTCTATGACACAATGTCACCTTCTTCAAAGATGGAGCATCCATTCATTCCTTCTTATCCACTCCTTCTTCAATGTCCCTCCTATAAGAACAAACATACATGGCATGTACATATATAAATAGATGTCTTGGGAAACACTATACTTTGTGCTAATCTAAAAATTAGTTGAAAATATAAAAGCTTGCCTTCCACTAAAACATTTCATATTCTCAGAAAATGGGAGATTTCTACTGTTGTTGCCATTGCTTATTTTGCTGTTTTTTTAAGACTTCTTTATGTTAGCTAAAACTCTACAGAAGTATCTATCATGCACTATTCTAAGCAATTTGTATAATAATTCATTTTGTTGTTAAATGAGGTTATCTCTCTTTGTAGGAGTGGGAACTATTTTTCCTAAAATTACCTCTTTCTCTTCCTCCATTTTTATTTTCTTCCATGGAAGAAATAATTTTCCATAAATTGTCCAAAGTCACCAGCTGGCAAAGACTGGCCCTGGGATTCTAATAAAGGGACCCCACAATTCATTCCATTGTTAATTAGAAGGCATTTATTTTTCTGAGGTCAATCCTGGTCCCCACCAGCAGCATCAGTAATAGACATCAAGATGGAAGTAGAGCAAACATCACCCATTGCAGCCAGGTTTTCTCACCCTGCCTCTCATTCAGAAGATCCATGACCCAGGTTTCCCAGCTGCCACTGCTGCTGCATATTATATTTTGACTGCAGAATGTAATCAAGTCACTTGATTCTTGTCCCAACCCTATACCAAACTTATTTGGTTTTTCGACAGTTTGTGATGCTGTCAGTAGTATTTAATGTCACATTTATGCAACCAGTATCAGCATTTCCACCATTATGTCACATAGAAACATCTTTAAAATTTCTACCTGCATGGAGCTTAATTGACATCTGTCAAACTTATGTAACTTTAATTCTTATGGATAGATATTTCCCATAAGAAGTTTGATGTGCTGAATATAAAATGGTGTAGCAAATTATCTCACTGAACATCTTATTAGTAACAGTATTTAACATTTTAAAAATAACATTTTCATTCTTTGGAAGCTTTATACATCTATATAATGTATATTGATCATACCCATCTACTACTGTCTCCCTCCAAATTTCTCTAGTTGTCTCCATGTCTTCTTCTTAACTTCATGTGTTCTTCTCATTTTAATTGTTATTAATACTCACCTAGTCCAATTAGTGCTGTCCATATACTCATAGGTGTTTGGCCTTTCTCTGGGGCATGAGCAACCTACTTATAGCCCTCTCATCAGAAGAGAACCACTCTTTTCTCGCCATAGCTATCAACTGCCAATAGCTCTTCCAACGCGGTGGGACCTCAATGGGCCCTTACTCATCAATGTAGGAATTTTGACTGGCTTAATCTTGTGTTGGTCTTGTGTAGGTAACTATAGTTACTGTGAGCAGTCTGGCTATGACCAAAACTCAGCATTTCACAGTTCTCCCCTACCTGGAAGCTTTTCCATTATGTTTCTTTTTCTGGGAGGTTCTCTGAGCCTTGGATAATGGAAGGTTGATATAGATGACCATCCACAACTGACTGCTCAGAATCACTTACACTAGGCACTTTTTTTTCAGTTGTCTTTGTATTAATCACTACCCAGTGCAAAGGGAAGTTTCTTTAACTAAAATTGGCGGCAGCAAAATCTTTTGGGTCTGAATATTATTTAGAATACAGTTTGAACTGCAGGAGCATTTTTAGCAAAGGAACAAAATGATAGGTTCCCTTTAGGGCCTGTAATCTCTTCAGTCATAGACTTTGAGCTATGTTTACAGTACCAGTCATGAAAAGCCTTATGTGAAGAAGGCCTCATACCCAATTAGAAAGTTGTTTGTCACCTCCATAACCATCATGCTACTGTTTCACCAGTGGGCACATCTTACTAGCAGGTCAATATTACAGTATTCAAGGTCTGGCACTGAATAAGAATACTGAGGATTTCCTCCACAGTAGACTTCATTTGACTCTCAAAAAATTATTAGCATACATTTATTTTTATGAAGAGATTTGTTTCTTTCTGACATTTTCATATGAGGACTTCAATAATACTTACTCATTATTTATCCAGCCCTCTTCCCCCATACTTCTGGTCCCTTCCCTTTTCCTAAATAGTTGCTCTTCCTATCTCTCACTCTCCTTTTCCCTCTCTCGATTTTCTCTCCTATGTGCATACACTCACACACACACATGTGCAAACTGATTGTATGTCTTATATAGCATGCCAATATATGTAACATGTATGTATGCTATGTTATGTATATAGATTTAATAATGTGTGATTGCACATATAGACACAGTCATACTAACATTCATATAAATAAACCTGGATTTTGCATGTATAACATGAGATAGTTGTCCTTCTGGGTGTGTTCATTTAGCAATGTAATCTATAGTTTTATTGATTTTCCTGTAAATGGTATAATTTCATTTTTATGATTGAATAAAAACCAATTGTGTGTATGTGTATCATAGTTAATTTGCTAATGATTGTTATAGCCTTAATAATTGGATTGGATTAAAATGATTCAACACTTTAGAATTCAATCTTTACTTGACAATCTGTTCAAAGTAGTGATATCACAGGAGATCCCTAAGTAAAAGAAAACATTCTTATGGAAGTGACTGACCTCATTCAAATTATCTCTTTAAGTAAACTACAAATGGTAATGTCTCCCTTATAAGGTTGCCAGCACCGCGGCTTTTTATCCTTCTATTTGCACATCTTTTCTTTTGACTCATTATAAAGAAGTTCTGGTTTTGCCTGTGACTGACTAATTTTCTTTTTCTCTACTTAATTTGGTCATGAATACACAATATCAACTTCAGAAATGTTAATCCATGAAGTTTTTATTATGTCTTTCAGCCACTTTCAACTACAGGAAGTTTGTATAGAGCTTTTAATTCACAGCATGTTTAACATCAGATCATCAAAATCAAATGATTGTCATTAATTTCCTTATTTATTAATGTCACTAAAATTATAAAAATATGTTTATATTAAAATTTATATCACTTTCACTCATTGAAATTGGAAAGACATTACCTGAACCAAATGGCCTAACAGTCAATATTAGCTCATTAAACAAACAAATCATTAATATAGCTATAGACGTATTCTCTACTTTTTTTATTTCAGAGGTTTTATATTATGACGTAGGTGGACAGAGCACATGTTTATTATACATATGAATGATAGATGACCTTGTAAGTGTAAAGATGTTTGAAGATTCAGTTTTTATTTTTATGGTGTTTGTTTTCTTTTCTATTGATTTTATTGAGCTATACATTTTTCTCTGCTCACCGCCCTGCCTCTCCCTTCCCCTTCAAACTTCTCCCATGGTCCTATTTCTATAGTGTTCAAAACACTCTGTGTTCTTGTTTCAGTGTAGATTCAGTATAGATTTGGGCAAAGCTAAGGCATGGAAAAAAGTTTTCTGCTAAGAAAACATGAGAATTTTGACTTAATTATTTAATAGTAGCAACCTCAAAAGAAAACACTTGAAATTTTTTTTCTGCTATTATATTCAAATTTTATTAATTTAGTACCTATACTTACAAGACAATGTGATCATTGGTATGAATCTATGCTGATTTGGCTTTATAAATTAGCATGGGAGATAATTTCACAATAGACTTCCTGGTATTCCGAATACTACGAACTTTCACGCTCCTCCTCTGCAATATGTTCTCTGAGACTGAGATGCAGGAGACATGATTTGTCTGCTTACAGGAGTCATGATTTGTCTGCTTGGGGCTGGGATCCCCACCATCTGTTGATCTCTGTATTGTGTCCAGTTATGGGTTTCTGTGATAGTGTCAGAGTAGTCAGTTTTGAACCCATATATGCACCAAAAACAAAAACAGACTCAGCAGGTTCTATTAGTCTATTTGTGAAAACATATACATATATATGTAAGAAATATAATCAACAGTAAAGAGGCTATCAATTTGTTGGTGCATGGAGGGGATCAAAAGCAGTAACTGGGAAGGGTGAGGGGAAAGAGCAAATTGTGTAATCCTATTTCAATTTAAAAAATATAAATTAGCATAGGCAATTTAGTTCAAACTACTTGTCCTGATAATTCACCTAATTCATTCCAGAACTGTAAAATAATATGAGCTTTGGATTTTTCTTGTATGTCAAATTTCTTTCTCAACAAAAGATTAGTTTTTGATATTCTGTTTTTCTTCTAAAAAAAACTTTCTGTGGAAAAACACAAGGAAACATTTTTTTAAAATAAGTAATACTTTCTTTTGTTTTTAAGAAAGCCAAATGCTTTTACCCCCAGCCTAGTTCTGCTTTAATAATCCTTTTAATATTAGAGAAACAAATACTTTTTAGTAAAATAAATTATAGGTCTGTGGTGTGTGTGTGTGTGTGTGTCAGCTTTTGGCACTTGTGCTATCTAAACTAAAACTTTTCCTTCTCTAGAAAAGGCCAGAGAAGAATAAATGATTCATTTTAAAATATCATGTATTGAACTTTCATCATTATTAAAGGGTGTAGATTCATGAGGACTTAGCCAGCCAGAAGAAGAATATTAAAAAATCAAGTTTTCTTTCTATAATTTTGTGAACAGAGACTGCTCTTTTGTTTCCCAGCCACCCAGACCCAAATAATCACACAGAAACTATAAGAATCGCAGCACTGTTTAGCCTATAAGCTCAGGCTTCTTATTAACTAACTCTTACATCTTGAATCATCTCATTTCTATCAATCTATGTATCACCTTTAGGTTGTTGCCTACTGGTAAGATTCCATCATCTATCTCCTTCAGCAGCTACATGGCATCTCCTTTGATTCTGCCTACCCTCTCTATCTGTGTTCAGATTTCATTCCTGGCTTTACTCTGCTTAGTTACTGGCCGAAACATCCTTAGTCATCAACCAATAAAACCAACACACATATGAAGGACATCCCACATCATATCCCCCTTCTATCTAATTAAAGCTGAAGGTTTTAACTTTAACATAGTAAAATTACATATAAAAACAGGTATCAATCAAGAATTTTAGTTATAATATTTAGTCTATTTGTATCTGACCAAATTAAAGAAAATATTCTGCTGTGGGACATTGGTCTTGTACCTTGTAAAGGTTTGTCACTTGTATTACTTTAATAAAATGCTGATTGGCCAGTAGCCAGGCAGGAAGTATAGATGGGGTGACCAGGCAGGAAGTTCAGGTGGGACAACCAGAAAAGGGGAATTCTGGGAAGAGGAAAGGGTTAGTCTGCAGTTCTGACCCAGACCAAGAGGAAGCAAGAAGAGAATGCCTCATTGATAAGTGGTACCAAGCCATGTGGCTAGCACAGACAAGAATTATGAAAGAAGAAAGGATCAGTCTGCAGTTATCACCCAGACACAGACAAAGCAAGATGAGAATGCCTTGCTGATAAAAAGGACCAAGCCATATGGCTAACGCAGACAAGAATTATGGGTTAATGAAGTATGTAAGAGTTAATAGGCCAAGAGTTTGTGATGGATGTTATCCTCTGTGTGTGTTTTTGAGACTGAATAACTGTGGGATGTTGCAGGACAGCAATCTCTGTCAACAATATTCTGTCATCTATTTTATCTTTGTGAGTCTAGAGTTTTATATCTAATTTGTTTTTATCACAACTATGTAAAACTATAACTCTCTGTCTTTGACTCCATCAAAGACTACAGAATGATATAATATAACCTAAGTAAGCAGGAAGTGTATTATAAGTAACTTTCAAAACTCTAGAATTGACAGAGACATCTCACTGCCTGGACAGTCACCCAAAGTTTTTCTGTAAAATTGGGGCAATCATCTTCAGCTGACAGTCACATAGTATCTGGTAGACTTTTCCATGAAACAGGAAATTTTAAAAACTGTTTTGCCTATATTGGCAGTTTGTTAGTTGCTTTCTTCTTTGTCCTGTAGACTGTCTGGCAGTTTCTCCTGTGAAACAAGAATCATGAAGGACAATCCTGTCTTTTTAGAAAGTTATGAAGTCACTTTTTTGTGGGTCCTGCATGTCTAGTTCATACATCATACTATCAAGAAGTCGAGAAAAGAACAGTTTCTTGCACAAATGGCTAGCCTTGTCATGTTGAAGGCAAATTCCATAATGAGCTTCTTCAATGTCCATCAACCTCTCTGAAGTGATCATTGCTGCCAGAAGCAGATGTGTCTCAATGTCAAGAAAAGTCTAAGTTCTTAAAACTTTTAAATGCCATATTTTGTTGGTCTTTGAAGTGTTGAAGATTATCTAATGGTGTGGGAGAATTGTCTGTCTTCTGTCAATCATTTTTTAAGTAAATGGTTATTGGCCAGGCAAGAAGTATAGGTGGGCCAACCAGACAGAAAGTAGAGGTGGGGCGATGAGAAAAGGAGAATTCTGGGAAGGAGTTGTCCATTCTGCTCAGTCCTGCCCATCCCATGGAAGGAGCAGGATGTGACCTACCCCGCTGAAAAAGGTACTGAGCCATGTGGCTGACATAGATAAGAATAATGGGTTAATATAAGTTATAAGAACTAATAAAAAAACCTAAGATAATGGGCCAATCAGTTTATAATCTTATGGAGACCTCCGGGTGATTTTCTTTGGGACTTGCTGGCTGTGGAATACCGGGTGGTACAGAAACTCCAACAAGCTGGCCCTCATGTTATAGTGTATATCTAGGAAATCTAACTAACATTACTACAAGTTTGATGACTACAGATGATTATCTATTAATCCATAATTTTTAATTATACATTATAGTTGAAATGAGGTATATAAACATAATACCTTGAACAAGGGTAGAAATATACATACAACAAAATTGACCTTAAATTTGTATCAATAAACCAAAGTCCATAACAATGAAAGTATTCTTCTCTATATTATATCCCCTTTAAATGAAAACAAATATTTTTAAACAATCATTTTGGGAATTTGGGTGTACTTTTCTCCAAACTGTTTCCTGCTGTTTGTTGGTCAAAGCATTTTTAGGGTTCACAGAGATCTTTCAGGGGGTCTTTTTGTATCAAACCACATTAGCCTGGAAGAAATCCACAGGTTCTCATCTTCTGTGGAAACAAAAGCAGAACCTCTTTTCCAAAACAACACATTCTTAGACTCAAATTTTCAAGTCAAGATACCTTTAAAATATATATGTTGGTTTAGCTTAGCAGGCTGCAGAATCAAATGTCTCTCTTCAGTCAAAAAATTCAAAGAAAACACAATAAAATACATAATCCAGCTTTTCTATATATATTTCAACTTTATGTGACATGTTTTTCTTTACTCTATTGCTTTTTAATATTTATTCTATTATCTTTACTCCTTTAATATGTGACTGCCTGTACTCTTCTCTTTGTCTCTCAAACCAATATAATTTTATCTAACACTGTAATCCATGCAGATGTCTTTATTATCTTAATCTGTCTTATTGTGTATTCATAATCATTTTCTGATGAGGAGTCCCTTCTTTTTCTAAATGCTAGGTGGGTATGACTAGAACCAACTCCGCAGTCCTGCCTGTGGGCTCTGATACATCCAATATGGCAAAAGTATGTTCATTACCAAATCTGAGAGCCATGGTCATGGGCCCAGCTTCAGGGAAGCAGCAGGTCTGTGAGGCTATTAAGCAGCTTGTAGCACTCTACTCACAAACTCCACTTAAATGCTCCATAATGGGACCTCCTGAGTCAGAGCTGTTCATGCTACCAGCATAAACTGGGATGCTGTCTCCCACAGAAACTGACTAGAGTTTGCTGCCAATGCCAGAGTCAGGAAACCTTCTCTTATAGAAATTGCACCTCTGCCTGCCACCAGCAACCAGAGGCCACATGAGAAAATGCTGCTACCAAGAAGACATGCTTAACTATGTTCTTTTGTGTCTATAAGTCCTTCCCAAGATCTCTAGGTTTTATGTGGATATAGTTGCTCCACATTTTCACCATTTTCTAAATGGAGACTGCTGTTGTGTTTCCTGGCCACCCATACTTGAATAATCACACAGAAACTATATCAATTACATCACTGGCCTATAAGCTCAGGCATCTTATTAACACTAACTCTCACATCTTAAATTGACTGATTTCTATCATGTATGTATCATCATGAGGCTGGAGCCAACCAATAAGGATCTGGCATCTCTCTCCTTCATCAGCTACATGGTGTCTCCCTGACTCTGCCTACTCTCTCTATATATATATCTCTGTCAAGATTTCTCACCTGGCTTCATCTGCTAAGCAGTTGGCTAAAACAGCTTTGTTCATCAATCAATTAAAGCAACACACATATACATAAGGACAACCACATCGTATTTTTTTCCATAATTAGTAATCTGTCTGTGAAGTGATGACCAATTCATTAGCAGGATAAACAAAGGGTTCCAATTAAGCTTCTTGTCTGAAATTCACACTCTCCTGGTCTTGACTTCATGGGAAATCTTTATTTTTCCTGATTTCATCCCTTTTTTTCCCTACAAATTGGAAAGGGAGTAAAACTTTCAGCTAGCATTCATCTTACAGCTATTCAACGAGATATATAATCTTGCATAGTTCTTAAAGGTTGAAGAGACTTCTCTAACCTGAATTCTTTCATTTTTTTCCTTCAACCTACAGCTTTTTTATGATGTTGATCCTCAAAATGGAGGAGAGTACTGAGTTATTGTTCTAGTTGAAAACTTTTTATTCAGGTTATTGTTCCAGAAAAATAATTTGGACTAGGACTAGAGCTGTAGAAAACAAACCTTATGCTTTTATCATATTAAAAAGAAAGGTCATAGAACATGATTTATTTTGCAAAGACCATTTATTTCAAGGAATATAGCATGCCTCTTTTCCCCCTGCATATGCAAAAGAACCTTCTTCATTGTATATTATAAGATGCATTATTCCAAAAAGGAATGATGAAAAAGAGTGATTCTGAGCTGTACTGATTAAAATAAATATGCTCAAAAAAGGACAGAGAGTAAATTACTACAACCCCAGAGGAGCAGTAGCTTACACACCAAGTTATTTCAAGTTTGCCAAAGGAAATAATCTGCTGTCAACAGGGGTAATTGCCTGAGAAAACTCATCTTATCTCTACACCTTACAACATTGTCAACTTCTGTAAAAAAGAGAGAGGAATGTACTGCATATCAATTCAGAAGATTTTTTTTATTTTTCTAAATATTTCTTCATTTTCATAGGCAACTAAAAAGCAAGAATGCAAATACAGTACAGAACTCATATAATCTCCCATGTCTTATCACTGAGCATAAGAATGATATTCCATGCCACAAAGGCCTAGGAGTGAGAGGAGAAAAAATCTATACAGATTGGTATAGAATTCTAGTCTGCGTTTTGTCTTAGAGTGCCTTGGGTGAAGCATGTTAGGAAAAACTCTCCTGGAGGTGTGCTGTTATTAATAGCAGGAGAAAGCAACTGATGCATAAATTCAAAATAGCCAATGCAGAAAAATAAAGATAGAAGAAGATGAGGTCAGGAACATTAACCAGAAGAACTAAAAATGAGGACCTCTTTTACAAGAGCCATTTGTGTTTTGACAGAGAAAAGAATAAAATCTTAATTAAAATATCAAATAGATTTTACTTTTAATGTATACTTAGTATTTCTATTATTCCTTTAGTACATTATATCATACTTGAGAAGTTTAATTTTAACATCTGATATATGGTTATGTGTGCCAGATTTTCTAAAGCTTTGGTAAGTTTCATTATTGAGGTGATGAGATATGTAGGTACGTGTGAACTGGAGAGAAATCAGATTTTTTTTTAAAGAAAGAAGTGTTAAGTGCTCATTTTGCTGAAAAGATCTTCAATAGGCATGGGGTGAGGTTCCCTATATAAAGTAATTTTGTTTCAATAAAGTAATATTATTCACACACATAACTCTAGAAAATGCATATAGTTACAGGTGTATTAAAGCTGTGATTTGATAGACAAATGGCTGTGTCACATGGGACACTATAATAATGACATGTCAGCTGAGCACAGTGGCATTGCCTGTAATTCCAGCAATCGGAAAGCTGAAACAGGAGGACTGGAAGTTAGAGACTAGCCTGAAGTTACAGACAAAGACCCTTGTTTCAATATTCTAAAGAAAATAGTAGTTTTCTCTTTAAATTATTAGGTATGTTTAAAAGAAAAGAAAGTTTGTATTCTAATAAATTTCAAAAATATGCTTGTGAATACAAATATGTTTTAACTTTTTTCTCATTGGTGACAATTGCAACTTAACATATATTTTTGATGTTTTGTGAAGTCTCCCTGACAGGTTCTATGATAATAAGAATCTCTCATTTAAAATAATCAATGTAGATATATTTATTTCATAATTTTTAAAAGTACACAGTGCTTTATGTGTGTTAAAAACAAAATGTATCTCCCAGCTTGGCCATCCTATTATTCATGTGCTCATTTGTTTACCTAGAGCTGTTTCTCTATTTTCTGTCACTGTGGCAGTTCCTGAAGCATTTTTCTGATTATTTTTCATTGATTAAAAAAAAAAAAACAGGAGTCAGATATTGGGGTACGAACCTGAAAGATGAGAGAAGCAAAGAGCAGCCACCAGTCACCTCCCACCTCTTCTATCTCAACAGGCCTGAGATCCTATCTCTGTCCCACTTTACCACTTCCTGTCTCCTCTCTATCTACAGTCCTCCAACCCTCTATGGTTAATTTAGGTTAGCCAGTGGTTAGCTCCACTCTCTGATTCAAAGCAGCTTTATTTGTCAGAGCACAATCCAATTATCACATGACAAATTTCTGCCGTATTTAGCAAATATTTTTCATCATTTCCTATTATGAAGTTTTCTTTAGGTTCTTTTGCCTTCCCATATATTCTAACTCTGCTTTCCTTAAAAAGTAATAATGTAGTTGGTCCTTACACTTTGCATTGTCATTCCTACACAATGACTTCCAATCCTACTGTGAACAACATTTCTCCGAGTCAGTGTTCTATTTCCTAATGATGGTTGGGTTTGCATCCCATTGACTATCATTGCCAACATCATGAAATGAAACTCAACAAAAGCAAAATTAATCTTTTATCTATTAAATGAATCCTGACCTCCAACAAAATGGACTCTCTGCTACTTTCTCCTGCATATCCTCCACTTTTTGTTCAAGATTCAAGATCTGTGTTTGTCTAATTTTGGACTAAAATTCCACTACGTTTTAATACATTGAAATACTACTAAGCTTTTGAGATTCAAATCACTACCTTTAGAATTATTAAAATCTCACCATTTTATTCCTGAACACTCATCTCTTTATGTATGAAACAAAGGAAAGAATT
This sequence comes from Bramus lutescens, assembly GCA_001685075.1. Lineage (NCBI taxonomy): Eukaryota > Metazoa > Chordata > Mammalia > Rodentia > Cricetidae > Bramus > Bramus lutescens. The sequence goes on along the minus strand of LOEQ01006933.1, from coordinate 134,607 downwards.
TCTGCTTTGTATTTGAAAATGTATAAACATTTATACATTTCTATGAGTGAGCAATAAAATATCTAAAACCATGACCAAACTAAGAACAACAAGCTCTAGCATGGTGCCCAGTGGCACAGGCAGGTGGGCCTCCGTGCTGAGAATGATGGGCAAGACTTACAGGTGTTCTCCAGTATGTGGTAGATTTTTGTTACTGTGATAAAATATCTGCTACAAACACCATAGAAAGAAAAAAATTGGCTTATGGTTTTAGATATTTTAACGCTCACTCATAGACATACCCAATGAGGGCCCTGCTGATGTTCTAGCTTTTTTCAATCCCATCAAGTTCACAATGAAGATTAACCTTTTTAAACTGTGAATTTTAAATTCTGGACATTTTGAGCATATCCGAGCATTTTTTTTTCCTTTTTTTAGTTGGGAGCTGGTAACTCTGTGGACTATTACTTATTAAATGCAATGCTTAATATTAGCAGCTCACTTTGAAATTAACAAGATATGAACTATTCTTTAAAAAATAAAATAAAAGCAAAGTAGAGAAAAGCACATTGCTTCCACAGTGATAAAACTTCACAATCTGACAGATCTCCCCTGAAGTTCCCTGGAGTGTTGTTTTTGAATAACGTTTTGGTAATCTTATTTCTAATTTTGAAATCATCTCTTATTGTTATATCAGTTTCCTTTGGTCTTAAGTTTGTCTTCATGACGTGCAAAATTGTATCTGATGACTTTAAAAATAACTAGGCTTATATAGTTTTTTCCTATCCTTCCTTGTCTTGCATACAGGAATTTCCTCATCTGCTTTAGTAGATAGGATTAGAACTGATTTATTCTATTCTGTTTTTCTTCTTGTCAAAAGAACCCACTTTATGAAGCCTATTTTTTCTATCATTTGAATTATTTAATTAGTGTCCTTTTAAAAAATTATTCTCCTGTTTTTTATCTTCTTTTATTATTTTTCTACCTCCAAGTTAATGATTTTACTCATTAATGAAAGCACAAGAAACAATATGCTTTCTTCTGAATGCTGATTCACTGCATCTTACAGACTTAAAGGATTATGAAGTTCTCAATAGCACTATTTTAGAAATGTTATTTTTTGGTTTTCCTGCTTAGAAGAAGTTTGAAAATGATTTTTTTATGGTCTTGTTATAAGCTAGAATTTTCTATTTATGTTATTTGTAACAGTGAGATTTATTATTATTTTCTCTTTTGTTTGATAATATGTGGCAGTGTTCTAAGAATACTGACAAAGAGTACCTTGTCAGAAAGATGTTGGTGAAGTTTTGATTGAGTTCTTATTTGATGTTTTTAGAGTGCATCTCAGCGTTTTGTTTTTTTTATTGTATTTTTAAATCCCTATTACTAGCTAAACTCATACAGCTTTATGGATGTTGGTAAATGTACAAGGTTCCTGGATTAGAAACAAATAACTATTAGGTCATTAGCAATAGTACACAGTGTTTTACCACCCCCAATAAGTATAGTACATGTAATTTTCAAAGCATGATCTTCCAAAAGTAAAGCAAAGAGGGCCACAGGATAGATGGATGTCAAGAAATTGAATTACTGATGAGAATCCTGAGTTTTGTCAACTTAAATCTCTAATGGGTATTTTGTGGCAGTTCTTTGTTCCATATAAAAGCCTCTTAACTCCCACAGCTGTTTTCCATGAAAACACCCTTGAAAATACAGCCTGAAACAAAAATTGTGTGTGTGTGTATGTGCGTGTGTGTGTGAGAGAGAGATTAATAATTCCATAAAGCACCCAATTAAAAGGCAATTAAGCCATATCGTAGATAAACATACCAATTTCCTTAGGCTAATCTAACAAAGCGCCACAGATTTTGTAGTTTTAAAATATAAATGTATTTCCTTCCAGGCCTGGGAGTTAGATGTTGAAATAAAGGTGTCCACAGGTGGACCCCCTCCTTAGGTTCTCCCTCCTCAGCTTACAGATGCTGATTGCCTCATTGTGTCCTCAAACACCCTTTTTTGTCTTGAACCATTTTGCTTCTCTTGATTTTCTTATGCCACTAGTCCCTCAGGTTGGGCTCCAGGTCTAGGGTCCTCATTTAATTTGAATTACCACTTTAAATACCAGTCTCCTGGAGCTGTCACAATACTTGATGCCAGGTTAGACTACAGAACAATAGTAAGAAAATGAGCATAACAGCAGCAAGAACGCATAAGTCAGTGGGTCAGAGTAGAAGATTATACACAAATCAAGATGCAGAAGAGGCAGAGCTGCGAGTATAATTAGATTAAACTTTTATTATTCCAGGAAGACATGAACATATACTATTGAAAGGAATAGAATAGAAAGAATTATAATCATTTCATTTAAAGTATAATGGTGGTCATCATAAAAAAATGAAGCCATTTAAACAACTTTCCAGTTTGTGAGACATATGACTTTGGAATGGAGCGGGTTTGTTTGCATTTTATACTCTTCATCTTCCTGTAATTTTATTATGCCATGCAGGTTATAGTTATATCATCCAAATAACATTTAAGAAATATTTATGAGTTAAATGTTTGCCTCTAATAAACAAAGCAAACAACACAACTACTAGGAGGTAAGAAAGTTTTCCGTGGAAGAAATCTGGGTTGTGGTGTTCTGCAATGTGGAATCCACTTATTAACCAGCTCAGTCTGCAGGAACCAAGTCTTGAAAGACATAGCCAATGTGTGGAAGGGGTAAAAATTGAGATATAATACATGAATAAAGCTTGCCATTCCTATGTTGTCATAAATGTAGCCAGAAATATTAGAAAGCATATAGCAATAATGATTGCCAGGAGAAAATGGATGAATTAATACAATTATTTTTATTTAAAATCTGGTAGATTAAAATGTGAGTATGGTTTGTTTGGATTACTATGTATTAGCTTCATGACTTCTTACACTTGGTGAACATTTTAGTAATACCTAAAAGAGGAATTATTATTTACCAATCTCTTTTGTTCTAAAAACTATGCAAAAAATTGCAAATGCAGTATTTCATTTATTTGTTTATATGCCTAAAATTGAAGTAAGTTCATGACCTCTTTGAAATAGGGTCCTTACTTTATCCACCTTTGTGCCAGTGTTTTCTTTGAAACAAATCTGTTTCCCCAATCATCCTTCCATTCCATTTTAGTCCCATGAAATTCTATAAGTGAAAGAAAAAGAACTGTGCGACCCTTTAAAAATTTCCAAGATTGTAATTCCAAATGTCCATCCACACTGCTGTGAATTCAGACAAAATTTATCCTTAAATTTAAAAGTTTCATGTGTAAAAATTATTATACTTTCTAGCCAAGTGAACTTTCTCCAAGATATGCCTACTGACTTTATTTTGACATAGTGCCACAGTGTAAAGAGTTGTAAATTTATTTTTTAACAAGGAGATATATAGCAAGACTTTTATTGTTATTTATCTGGACACTAATTCATCTGAATAGTTTCTTTCCTCAGGCCTGCCTCTTGCCTAAACAGTCTGAAGGTAGATGGAACTAACCACATATCTCAGGTCTCTATACTTTTCTATTTATAAAACTAACATCATGATGAGATGTTGCAAAATACTGAGGTTAAAATTAGCTCCAATAAAATAAATTCTAAACATAATAGGATGCTAAAAATTGATTGCCACAATACAAGTCAAGCCACCTACATTTAAATATAAACAAGTAATATATTTCATATGATGCTATTAATTCGGTTTAAAAACATCCAGAGCACTAATGTTAAGAAATTGCAAAAAAGCACTAACTGGAATTTATAGAGATGAATAAAAAGAACAATTATTAAGTAGGCTTGGGATATTCCAGTTGGTAAATGAGGCTGTGAAATTGCCTTTTGTTAAAGAGGAATATTAATGACTATGTTAGTACTTGACTAATATTTTATGATACTTAATCTGTTATTATGTGAAATGCTTTATACATCATCTTAGTTGATAGTTTAGAAATAGTTTTAATGCCTATATAATACCTTTCTGGGAGAATTGTAGTCTGTTGACTCTAATATTTATTGAAATAATCTAAAAATAATGCATATAGTTAATGACAATAAAGAGAAGTTACTGAAGCATACGCAATTTTATTGGATCAGCTTATGCTGTTTAAGTCCTACAAATATGTGATATCTGACCAAACAGAAATTTAAACTATATCCTAATAACAACGCTGCTCTCCGTCTTCATACACATGATCACTCTGTGTGCACCTATTCCATGAACAATTATTTTTTCTTTTTAAATTATTATTATTATATTTTATTATTTTAAAAATACAAATCCAATCCCAATTCCCACTTCCTCCCTTCCCCCCACTCCACTCTCACTCCCTCCGCACACCTTTCTCCCCCACATCCTCCGATCTTGAGAGAGGACAGGCACCCTGCCTTGTGAAAAGTCCAAGACCCTCCCAACTACATCTAGATTGAGCAAGGTATCCATCCAAAGAGAATAGGATCCCAAAAAGCCGGTACGTGCAGTTGAGACAAATCCCAGTGCCACTGCCATTGGCCCCTCAGTCTGCCTCAACTGTCAATCAAATTCAGAGGGACTAGTTTGATCCCACGCTCATTCATTCCCAGTCCAGTTGAGTTGGTGAGCTCCCATTAGCTCAGGCAAACTGTCTCAGTTGGTGAACCCCTCATGGTCTTGACTTACGTGCTGCCCTCTACCCTTGTAACTGCTTTCCTAAATAAAATAAGACTAAGGAAATATAAAGAAGACAGGAAAGAAAAGGAAAGAAAAATCTCATTGTAGAAGCTGTAGTGTGTGTGACACAGTGAGTCACTCAATGTATCTTCTAGTCCATATATCTTTACTTTCCTGTGTTTGTTGCAAAGAGTCTTTGGTCTAGTTTCAAGTCTCTGGTCTCTGTTACACTGTTGATACTGAGCCCTCATTGGGACTCCTCATGGAGATCCTGTTGTTTACCTGTGATATGGAGATCCTAAGGCTTTGGGTTTGCAAGACTAGTCCTTCACTTGTTCCATCAGAACATAGATGGGGTGCATGTTGGGGTGAGCTCTCCAATATTATCCCAGCAATTCATACTGTGCAGCAAGCAGCAAGGGGCTAGTTGGTTTTCCGGCTTTCATGCGCTGAGGGCTGACTCACTCATACATTCACCACCAGGGCCAGCTCTATTATGTTGCCTAGGCAAGGTGCAGGGGACACAGTCCTGAGTGCTGTAACTGATGAGGTGCAAGATTCTCCCTTTCTCGTAACCTCAGGGATAGCTCGCCTACCTGCCACAGGAGGTAAGTGGCAGAAAGGGGCATCACCTACAGCAGGTGAGGGTTTAGGCTAGGTCTTTCATGCTCATATTCTTGGGTCTGGCTCACCTGCACTCCTGTCAAATGGGTCAGCTCTAATTTGCTGTCCAGGTGAGGTGTAGGACCCCCTTATCCAGTGAGAGGCAGGACCAGTTCTGTCTTCTGTTGCAGCCAATGAGGGGTTGGGCCAGCTCTGTGAAGCCCTATCCTCTCGTAGTTTGATGGTAAGAGGATCCATGAACCATGGCAGACCAAGGATGAACACAGACTAAGGCTGCAGCAGGCCCACTTCTCACCAGGACATAGAGTAGGAAGCAAAGCAACCACCTCAGCCCACTCCTCATCACTTTCAAATCTGCCTGCCTGTCTTTGCAGGGCGCACACCACCGTGTCTCTCTCTCCTATGCCCCCATGCTTCCCCACATATTTGCTCTCATAATAGTGCCAGACTGCCCAGTACTGGAAGGTGCTGGGCGAGTGTTTTTTCCTTACAGCTTCCTGCGGCAAGTAGCCTGGGGCAGGCCTGCGGGGTTCTCCTTCTCCCATTTAGCTGCAATCTTAAATTTACTATTTTACACTTCATATTTATATGCAGTGTATCTTGATTATATTCCACTTCCACTCCTGACCCCTCCAGAACTGCAAACATCTCCGAATATCATATCATGTTCAGTTGACAGTCCGTGTAGTCGTATCCCCCTGAAGATCTGCCACCCAGCTCCAAATAAATACACAGAGATTTACTCTTATTTCAAAGGCTCAGCCTTAGCTTGGTTTGTTTTTTAGCCAGCTTTTCTTAACTTAATTGATCATGTCTACCTTTTGCCTTCTGCGTTTACCTTTCTCTACTCTATATGTCTTCCTTTACTTCCTCCTATGTTGCTGGCTGTGTGGCTGGGTGGCTGGGTGATTGGGTGGCTGGGTGATTGGGTGGCTGGGTGGCTGGGTGAATGGGTGATTGGGTGGCTGGGTGGCTGGGTGACTGGGTGATTGGGTGGCTGGGTGATTGGGTGGCTGGGTGGCTGGGTGGCTGGGTGGCTGGCCCCATACATCTTCCTTTCCTTCAACTGCTCCTCCCTCTCCTCTGTCCTCCTCCTTCTATTTATTCTCTCTTCATGCCAGTTTGTCCATCCCTTTCCAGCCTAGTGATTGGCCATGAAGCTCTTTATTAGACAAGTTAGGTGCTTTAGACGGGCAAAGCAGCACCGCTTCACAGAGTTAAACAAATGCAGTATGAAAGAATATAACACATTTTTGCATCATTAAACAAAGGGTCCACAGCATAAACAAATGTAGCACATCTTCAACTAATATTCCATAAGTGTGTGTGTGTGTGTGTGACCCACAGTCTATTTAGTGATAGCCACACTTATAAACTAAAGTGTCTCTTCTTCCCCCAACAGCCATCAACTACCACTAAAATTTTAAACTACTGCTAAAATTTTCATTAAAAATTTTTACTTCATATATAAGCTATGTAGTATAGGTAAGACAGCAAGGACAGCAAAGAACAGTGAGGGACATCAAAAGGGGGATATCAAGAGTGCATTAGAGAGAGCATAGAAAGTGTAAATGGTACATGATAAAAAGACTTATGTGAGCTAATTTATTTCGCTTACTCTCAGACCTTATTAGTCAGGTTTTTGCCTGCTACCAATTTCCTTCTGAATCCTGAGAGGTTAGTGGGGCTTAACCCTAACATAAAACTCGTTATGTGCAGGTGTCATGTAGGGCATCACACGGCTCAAAGAGACAAGAATGAAACCTGGTGCAGATGGACTTTGTCACATGGATCAGACTTGGAGGAGTCTACTAACAGGCAGTTTATTCCCAAATGTATTCAAGTTCAACATAATAGGAAAAATATTTCCGTAAAATTTCCTGGTGTGATACAATCCCTGTTGCATTGTAATATAACCCCTGGAAGCACAATGACATTGAAACTCAACTCAGGGTACATTTCTTCTAAGAAGATAGTTTCTAGATATATTCTACCTATACTAGCTCAAGGGCCTAAGGGTTTGGCCTGATCTACATCATCCAGATAGCATAGACGTCACTTGTTCTACTAGCCATGTCTGGTCCTGGTTGTAGTATCTTTATATGGCCTGACTCAACAGAGAGCCCAGATCACCAGGCTGTTAACTACTTCCAAGTCTAAGCTTTCTGGAGGGAAGAACAAGCTTTTCCTCTTTCTCATTGGAAAGCCATTCCCAGTTTCTCTGGAGAACTGTGGGCTCAAGGTCCTTGTGCTCTGCTCCAGCACTGTAGCATGTTACCCTGGAATAAGGAGAGTCCTGAAGTCCACACTGTGTGGGGTCAAGGTAGCTCCTTAATTTGTCACCACACCCGGATATTTATTTGTAAAACTATGAGTTATTATTTATGAACATTAACAGTGATGACTGTTCTTCAATAATCATTTCAGATACCAGGAATATTACACCTGAACTTGTTCTGAATTTCTTAGGGCTTGAATTAATGAAATAAATTAACAATAATATAATTTTAAATAACGAAAGCTACATAAACAAAATAATCATGGCAGTGTGATAGAAATACAAAGAACAAGAACTGTTGGAAGATGACATGAATCAGAGTAGTCATAAATAGGTTTATATTACAACAATTCTCTCAGGGGGTTCTGGTACATAGTATGTGACATGTATTGACACTCCTCTACAAGGAATCTTTGTTCTTAGACTTCTGTTATTCTTCTTCTGTCGGGATCATGCCTCGTACCTTTCAGTCTCCAGGCATGTGTGAAACACTTATTGTCTCTCAGCTTTGTTGACTCATAAACCTGGACATCTCTTAACCACAGAGAACTCTCATTTAAAATATTGAAGAGAGCTGGCATTTGATTGTGTACAACATAGTAATGTCTTTTGTCATACTTTATTTTGAATTTTTGTGTATTGCTTAACTTCCATAGGTGTTGTTTCTTTCAGGTAGATTATAAGTTTTCCAAGGACTCGGCAAGGCATTTTTTCAGGACTTAATGAAACAGTGAGAGATGAACTATATTTAATTCATTGGTAATAAGTTAATACAGTACTTACATCATTTGCCATAGAGCTTAAATCTAAAAAGGGATGATCTTGAATCAAGTGACTTAGAGACCTGAGAATTGGTATGGCAACTTAGATTAATATTTATATTGCATGCATTCTTTGATTACATGAAACCTCTAAAACTACAAGGCAAATATTTATCCTCATGGTGAAAATAAACTTTTATTTAAAATTTGAACCAAATATAAGTATATTTTTAAAAATATATAGTAGCAAAATTGTGTCATATACAATGTGTATAGGGAGATACTTACCTCCTTTGTTTAAAAAATACTGCTTATTTAGAAAGCATATATGATTTTGAATTTATATGAATTCAGGATTCTTAATTGTTGCTTCACTGCATGCAGTAGGAACAAACCTAACACACAAGTACAGCCATAGCACTTTGTCCTAAACTATCACATTGATGAAAAACCATAATGTGTGCTTCATTTCTCTGATTTGGTAGTTGTAGCCATGAGGAAATACTGAAGTTTCTTCAGTGTTAAAGTCCATAATATCTAATCTGTATACCCAGTATAGCTCATAAACACTAAAGTGTGTCCATGCACCTCTCATTTCGTAGAATAAACTCCACTCCACCGAACACATGCTGCTCACCAGTTCTTGCTCCTCAAAGCAGAAGGGCATTGCTGAGTCAGCACGGCAAGATCAGCTACTGTTAATTTTGCTTTCATGGATCTCTTCAGCTTATTTTAAAGTTCCTTTTCCTTTTTTTGTAACAAATAAAAGAAGTGTCTAAAACACACTCAAGTGGGATGAAGGAACAGCTCAGTTGGTAACTCACTTGGCTTCTATGCACAAGGATGTGAGTTTAATCCTTAGCACTTATATATAAACCCAGCCATGGCAGTGCCTACATATTGTTCTACCTCTAGGAAGGCAGAGACAGATGGATCTTTTGGGTACACTAGCCAGCCAACCCAGACTACTGGTGAATTCCAGGCCAGTGAGAGATTGTTTCCAAAACGAGAGCTAAGTGCCAACTTAGGAGTGATACCTGATGCTGACCTCTGACCACCACATGCAAACTGTCACAAAGCAAAGTGCAAAAGTAAAAAGCCATGGAGAAGAAAGATCATCATCAAGAAATAACCATTTATTAATTGTACACCTGTCATTTTTTTTTTGAGACAGAGTTTCTCTGTGTAACAGCCCTAGCTCTCCTGGAACTAGTTCTTGTAGACCACACTGGTCTCAAACTCACCGAGATCAGCCTACCTCTGCCTCCCAAGTGCTGGGATTGAAGGTGTGTGCCACCACTGCCTGGATGAATTGTATACTTGTAACATTAATTTATTTATAATTAAGTTTATGTAGATTTCACCTTATTCAAGTTAATGACCTTCATTTTGTGAACAATGAACTGTAAACACTTTTCTGTTCCTATTCTATAGTAGTAGCATTTGAATGATTACCTACTTCCCTTTTATAGAAGCATAAATGTGTCCAGTGTCATAGTTTGCTTATTCATGATGCTTTCAATTTTATTTTAAACACCATAGTGATGAATACAACCTGAAGTTTAATGCTCTCTTATTTTTCCTTTGATGTTTGTCTTCTATCAATTGCATGGGCCTGTTTATTGTATGTCTCTGTCTACTCAGTGCACAGTTCCCGAGCCTAATATTCAAATTCAAGTCCACTGATTTACAAATCTTTGGCTACATATGTTTTCAAAATTTGGAACTTTTAGCAGCAATAAATGTACTGCAGTATGTATATGACATGTATTTTATCTTATCAGTAACCAAGAGTCTGAAATCCCATAATTATTTATGAAATAAAATATATGATTATACACATACAGTAGATAAGTGATATATTAATTTTAGTCAGTTTTTGTCATTTAATGAATTTGATGTTTACTGTTTGAAGTTTAGTTTTCAGATCTCTTTGGTTGTTATAATTGTGGTTTTAATAATTTGATCTTGTGGAGAACTGATAAAATACATTTCTAATGTAGTCTGATGCAAAGAATCAAGCAATGAAACTATAATGCATCTTCATATTTGATACTTTTGTACTTCAGTGAAGCAATATTAAAACTTCCTGGAGGCAAAAGGATCTATGTAATATCTCTTTTCTTTTTTCTTAATCTACTTTTGAAAAAGTAACATATAGGATGTGAGGGTGATCTGGCTGCGACATCTGTCCCCTCATTGTCCAGGGTTGATTCGACTGATCTGACTGGCTAGGCGGGTGTCTCCTTCCTCCCTTACTGCTCCATGTGCATCCTTCCTGAAGCTGCATGCTTGGTCTAAGAGCACGACCTTCCCTGACTAGAGGAGGACCAGTATTCAGTCAAGGGCATACGAGTACCTGTGCTCCCCTGCTAGAACCTCCAAACAAGCTCTCAAGAAAGGAACATATAATCTTCCTTGTTGTAAATATAATTGCAGTCACAGATGTATCTTAAGAAGTGTGTATGCATGTATGTATGTGTATGTGCTTAATACTAATCAAGTATAATACAATTCTATGAAATAGACAATTTTTTTAGATTAGAATGACAATATTTAAAGATGCTAAGCAAAACACCAAAACAAACAAACAAACAAACAAAATGAAGAGAAAATCAAACTGTCATAGTAGGGTGTGACACCTCTGAGCACAACTTATGTGGAGCGTTCTGCCCATTGACACAGTGGATAGGGTTGTCATGATTATATGGAGACCTAGTCCAGTCACACAACCTTGCATAAGCCAGAGAACCCTGCAGAATGCACAGTCAGTGGGCCTCTTTAGGCTGGGGTAACAATCTCTGTGAAAAGCCTTGAATTATAAGCAAAGAACATTCAAGGTATGGTCTATCTGAATTTCTGTCACAGTAACAATAAGTGTGATGAGAAATAGACTGAGTTGTTGGTCTACTCTGCAGCAGGGAAATTTTTTTATCTCAAAAGAAATAAATGGAAATCTTAATACTCTTAGGGATAAAGAGAATAAAGACCAAATAGGGAAAATTATACTCATAATATGATAACTTAGAAAAATAAGGATGTATTTAACTGTCTGAGGCTGGAAGGATGCTCAGTGAGCAAAATGCTTGTGGTGTAAGCAGGAGAACCTTACCCAGATGGTAGGCAAAGCAGGACATTGTAGAACATATACACACACCAGTAATTTTATGTGAGGTTAGAGAGTTCCTGAAAACATGAGCCGACAGGTCTGGGATACACAGTTGTAAGCAAGAGATCCTGTGTTAAACAAGATGGATGTTGAAGACTGGTATGTGAACTGTTTTCTGATTTCCATGTGAACTAATGCATGTTATGGTATGTGAGCACCCTCCTCACACACTTACTTGTCTCATGAAGAAATAAGTGTTGTTACAGTCCAGACACCTTAACCATTTAAAGGGGGAAATTTTTGTTCTGAACCCAAAATTTATGGATCATGGTTAGTAAGTGTAAAATCTTTACCATCATCAATAATCATAGAGGGGCATTGCATTTATCAAAAGAAAAGAATGATGATACAACTGCCATTAATTTATTAAAGAAATTATTTCAGGTCAATAGGATTTTTCATCCAAAATGGCTGTGATCAAGCTGCAAAAGCAGAGGATGAGCAGCCAGATGACAGATTAGCAACTATTAGAGCCCAGGAAAGACAGCCTTAGAGGTATAGGCACAAGGTAGACACAAAAAAGAAGGTCAAAAATAAAATAATTTGTTTTTGTTCATGTTTACGCATCTTGGGTCCTGAAAGCACTTTTATGAATGAAATATAAATTTCCTAATAAAATTTAAATGACAAATCAATGAAGTTTTGAGGTATACTCAAAGGAAATATTGAATTATCCTAAAAGAGTGAAAAAATAAACCTGTGAGAAGAACTTCAAGTCAGTGAGAAGAACTCCAAGTCAATAAAGCATATGATCAGTCACATATAATTAGTATATATACTATAGCATGACCAATGTTGACTTTAGCTAATTGCCTTTGAAACTGACAGAGCAAAACCAATTATAAGGTAGAGTTCATAATTGACTCCAGGATCTCTGATTTGGGGTAATACTCTCCAGGGAAGCGGTTGGTCATTTGACAGAGTGCCAGGTTGGGAAGAATGAAGTCACTCAAGGCAGAAGAGTGCTGGGGAACTAGATAGATCTCATTCTGAAGACTTATACACATATACAAAGAGATTAACATTCAGTGCCTTTTATTGTGGCATTCTCAATATTGTAGAGAATGACTTGGCAACAGATTTTAGATATCTATGGAGTTATTTTATTGGAGCAAGTGGATGTGTCCTGTACTTTGAAAATCCTTGATTTATTAAAAATCTTTTTTTCTTGTTTTAATTTTTGTGTTTGTTTTGTGTTGACCATGTATTGTTGGGCATGGGGCTTGCCCTTAAGAGTGTTTTGTACACCCAGTAAGACCCCATTGTAGAAAAAAAATAAGTTTTCTTCTGCAAGCAGATATCAGTTAGAAATAGCTTCTGGGTTAGGGATAGGGGCTTATGCCTACATCCCTTACCAGTGATGTAACCCCATCTGCCTTTGACCTGCGCAGACCCCTGTACAGGCTACCACAGTCTGTGAGTTAATATGTGTTTCATTCCTGTTGTGTCTAGAAGGCTTTTTTCCTTTGGGGTCTTCCATCATCACCACTGGATCTTACAATATTTCCTCCTTTTCCACAGAGTTGCTAAGTCCTGAAGGGAAGGATTTTATGGAGATATCCCACTTAGGACTGGGTGTTCCAAGGTCCCTGAACGTTGTCAGAGCTGTGAGTCTGTATTGTTCCTATCTACTACTGAAGAACGCTTCTCTTATGATGACTGAGCAAGACACTAATATAGGTATAGCAGAATGAAATGGGCAAAATTAAGGATGGTCCTGTCTTGAAATGGCTTAATTCAGCATTGTTACATGTAACTTTTAAAATATTTTTAATTTTTATTTATTTTTTCTTTCTTTTATAAACATTTGTTGTCTGAGAATTTTATAAATGAATGTTTTTTAATCGAGTCTAATCTCTATTTATTCCCTTCTACTTCCTCTCCTATCTTCCTCACCACTTGTCCTTTCCAACTTCCTGTGTGTCTTCCCTTTCTCCCCTCTCTCTCTTCCTCATTTGTCTAGCCCTCTCTCTCTACATCCCCTACAGAGTCCTACATATGCTGCCTACATGTGCATGCTTGTAGGACCATCTACTAGAATATTGCCTTCATCTCTGCAGAAAACTGATTCTCCCTTAATCTGAATCCATTAACTGTGGCTTCTTAGCCAGGGATTGTATTCCATGCCCTCTGTACTTACCCATGTTGAATTACTCATTTATATCCATTCAGAGAATTTTCATTTGGGTCTAGATTGTGTGGTGATATCTTGTTTGTCCTTTAACAAGTAAAGCTTGCCTGAAGATTAGAGGGCCAAGCTAGCTAGTAGTTAAGCTAGCTAGTAGGTTTAGAGGTCTATACAGACAGACAGGAAGTGATATGGCTGGATGGAGAGGGGAATATAAGGTGGGAGGAGACAGGAGCTTGACCCTTTTTTGACTGAAGAGTTAGCAAGGTAAGAGTTGGCTGTGGTTTGATCTTTTGTCTCTCTGATTTTTCAGCATTTACCCTGGTATAGGGATCTGAGCTTTTATTATTAAGACCAAGTAGAATTTGTGCAACAAGATTGGAAGATGGTTTCTAAAATACATGTCTAAGTAATGAAATTGGTCATCATTTAAGAAAAGCTCTCTCTCTCTCCCCCATTAACCGTTATTTGTGTGTAAATACTCAGGGATAGGTGAGACCAGAGGAAGCAGAGTCCTTTGAAGATCTCGTATAGGTAAACACAGCTGTTGTGACATCAAGAACACAGCAGTCATATTGTATTAAGATATCAATATGGCACCTGTTAACCTCTGTTCACTGGCTCTCTGAGCCCTTCTACTATGATTTTTGGTGAGTGTTGGACAAAGTGTTATTGATGTTCCATTTATTAGTGAACATTCAAGAGTCACTTCTCTTGAGTCAGTTATGAGTCTATGCAGTCTCCAATAAAGCTTCCTTAACCAAATCTGAGAGTAGTCATATTTTACATGCAAAAACAGCCATTAGAAGATATTCTTGTAGGCACACCATACCCATTTAACCAAACAGGAGCAACGCTAACCCTACTAAAATCTATGGTCTCCACAGTCATGGGGTTTTGACCAGGTTTTTAACACCAGAACTGAATTTTCTCCCCCGTGAAGTGGAAATCAAACCCAATCAGCAAGCAGTTGTTTAGCCCAAGTGTTGGTGCCTATGGCTTGATTTTCTATGTGTGGTTGATGTAGTTGCACACAGAATATAATGTTGAGCAAGACTGCTTATAACAATTCTCCAGAAACCTGAATAATCCTCTAGACACTGATTCTCAACTTTCTTCATGTTGCAATCCTTTAAGGCAATTCCTCATGTTGTGGTGACCTAATCATGACGTAATCATAAAATTATTTTCATTGTTACTTTCTATCTTTATTTTTGCTACTTTTGTGAATTGTAATATGAATTTCTGTATTTTCGAATGGTCTTAAGTGACCCCTGTGAAAAGTTTGTGTAGTGGCATTTCACTTGCATTTTAATAAGTAAAACTTACCTGAGGATCAGAAAAGTAAATCAGCCTCACTGGTAAGTTTTACAGACCAGGCAGTGGTAACACACACCTTTAATCCCAGTAGCCACATTAGTTTTTCATAGAAGCCAGACAGTACATGTCTTTAATCTCAGCCCTAGAGAGGATTATAAAATTGGAGGAGACAGCTCTCAGACACAGTCTCATTCTGAGATTCTTAGAGGCAGGATAGCCATTTTGGACTGAGGTATATATAGCTGGATGTTTTGCTTACCTGACCTTCAGGTTGAACCCCAGTTTCTCCCTCTGAATTTTTATTAGTCATGCTTTGAAACATGGGCAGAGCCTGCCTGTTGGGGTTTTCTGTCCTGCCCACTACCCCACAGCTGGCTAGCCCCAAAGAAAATCACACAGAGATCTCTATAAGTTATAAAGCTGATTGGCCCATTAGGTAAGGCTACTTATTAGCTCTTGTAGCTTATATTAACCCATTATTCTGATCTTTGTTNGTTCTCATTACATCATTTCTACTTCCTGTCTGGTTTTCCCGCCTATACTTCCTGTCTGGCCATTCAGTGTTTATTTAAAACATGATTGACAGAATACAGACAATTCTCCTGCAATGCTTCAGATCATTTGACTCCCAAAAGGGTGGTAGCCCACAGGTTTAGAAATGCTGCTTTAACGTTACCAGAGCTTGTCATCAGGGAGGAAGCTTCCAACCAAGTTCCAGATTTATTGCTCTATGTCCAGATACTTGTGACATCTTCAGGGATATCAATTAGTTCTGGTGGGCAACAAAAACCAGTGACAATTGCCTGTATTTTTGCAAGAAGATGCCTTAGGGCCTCCGTGGCTAACAACTTAAAGGCCAACAACTCTGATGCTGGGATTTTCATTTTTAACAACTTATGACTCCTAGGAAAAGCTTTATTCACTCACAAGTACATTTTTTCATTTTACTTTCTTTTTATTTATTCTGTGTGTCTTTTCTTGATCCCATTTATTTCCCCATCGCTTTGTATCTGTCCTCTGCCCGAACACATCCCCAGCCCTCCCCAAATACAACAAAATTTATGAGAAAAAAAGAAAAAACAAACAAAAAGGGAAAAATAAAAAATCTTGTCATGGAAGCTGCAATGTGACACAGTGAGCCACACAGTAAACCCCTTTGTCCTTACATCTTTACTTGAAAGTGTCCATTACAAAAGGTCATTAGTCTGGTTCAAGGCCTCTTGTTTCTACTATACTGCTGCTGTTAGACCCCACTAAGACTCTTCCTGGATATCTTATTGTTCTGGACATCCTACAGCTTTGGGTCTGTGGGTCTTCGTGTGCTCCAGGAGATCTTAAATGGAGTAAATGTTGCGGCAGGTCAAGTGATAAGCCTGGTTTTTGGACCTGGGCAGCTGCGGGTTTAATCTGTCCCCCGGTTTTCCCTGTCCTCACCACCAGGGTGAGCTCTCCAGCATTTCCCCTGGCTAAATTTACCTCTAGCAGCAATGAGTAAGGGGTAGGTCAGTTCTGCTTTCACACCTGCAGGGTTGGCTCTCCCACACCAACACTATCAGAACCAACTGTGTTTCGTGCCCACAGGTACAGGGTGCTGCAACTGGTGACGGGCCTGGATAGCCCTCTGTCTCTTAAGTCCCCATGGTCAGGGCTTCCACCTGTCTCAGGGGTTGATGGGTGGGGAGTTGGAGGGAGGGTGTCTCTCTTTGGCCCATACTGCCACATGTCAGATGCATAGTAGGGACTTCTCTCCCTTGCTCACAACATCTGGTCTGGGTCACTGAGACTTTCACCAAGAGGGTTGACTCTATTGTGCTGCCAAGTGAGGTGTAGGACCTGCTCTCCCAAGTGTTGCAGGCTCTCCCACTCTTGTGACCTCAAAGCCTGTTTTTCCACCTAAGATATTGATGGGTGTGTGGGAGGTAGGGCATCTCTCCCTGTTCATGTCACCACAGGACAGATGAGTAGTCAGACAGTGCTCCTATGCTCACAATTTCAGGGCTGCCTCACCTCCACCTCCACCAATAGGGTTGGCTCAATACATAGGGTACTTTTGTTCATACTTTCTACAGCTCTTTTTTTTTTCTTGTATGTACCTTTTGTTGTTGTTTGGCTTGGCAAATATCAGATTCTGGGTTTTCTTATTTCTTGGCTTTAGTCAATTCTATTAATTTATTTTGATCATAATTGTAATTTGAAGTGATAACTCACTGTAGTTTTAATTTTCATTTATATGTGATTTGCAAATATTTTCTTCTGTTCAACAGTTTGTCTTTCACTTAATTGATAAAATTCTTAGGAGCTTCTCTAGTGTAGAAAGGATAATTGTACCTCATAGGCTTCTTTGGGAGAACTAAGTAAGCATTTTAACTGCTTATAATAACATATGATATGCAGAGGATGTGTGATGATATTGAGTATTAGTATTATAAACCCCATTTGAAATTATGCTATTTCACTTAAAATGTACAAATCTTAAAAACTTTATATTGAGAAAAAGCGATGACTAAGGGAACTCAAAGGCAGAGAGGAAATGAACATGATTTTTTTATTGTCTCTTATTCAGTGAAATTATTTTCTCCCCAGGGATTATTACAATGGGTTTAATTAAAATAAATTAATAAGAGATTTTGTATTCCTCTTTCTTTAATATAAATCCAACTTAGTAGTTTAAAGCTATTCTAAAAATAAGACACTGCTATGTAGAAAGGAAAAGCAATTCAAGGGTCAGATTTATCCTAATTAAAATTTTTTTAATTATGAAATGAAATACTTACCTTAAGTATGATAAAACTATCAGCTATGCTGAGAGAAAAAATGCTTCACTTTAATCAATGCAACAAGCTTTTTCTTACTCTTCCATATTATGGACATTTTCACTTCTATTAATAAACTCATGATAAAATTATCTTTGAGAATTTTGAACATCATAGCATGCATAGATTAATGTTATATTTAGAGATGCAAACTCTATTGTTTTCTAAAATAGGTAGACTATTTTCATCTTCCGAAAAACCATTTCCTATGTAACTGTGATGATCATGGAGAAAAGATGGAATGGGCATTTGTAGTCATAGAAGGTAAACAGAAGCCACCATTAGTTACTAATGGAAAAAGTTCAGCGGGGGCATTAAATCTGTATTACAGAGCATCAATTTGTATTTTACCATATTGATAATAAATGCCAACATTACCATTGAATTGAAACCAGGCATTTTCTCTTCAATCCCAATAGGGAATTTAAATCAATAATGTCCACATTATCCATCTATGTGCATGTCTATCTATATACATGTACTGTATGTACATGTCCTTTTAAACTATAAAATCATATAATGCATTTCACTTTCATTTCAAATCTTTAACACAGTGATATACTTTCTATTCTTCCAATCAATTTATTCTGTTAGTGTTTTTCAGCATTTAAAATCCCTGCGCTAAGTTAATAATGTTGATTACTTACCATAAGCACTGTAAATGCTATTCTAATACAGGTTATTTGCAATTTGACATCCTCATTTATATACATTATTCTGCTAGGAAAATTAAATGAAACTCTTGATTTAAAATCTGAAACACTTAGAAATAATGATCCTGTTTACTGATTGACTGAGTTGTGGTTTTTAAACACTACTTAATACAGGGGGAAAAAAAAGCAATATTCAGATAAAATGGGAGCATCTGAGTTACTTTAGAAAACATTCATAGTGAAGAAATAATAGACTCTTATCTTATTTTCTTCTGTTTATGCCTCAGTGCGATTTAGCCAACATTGTTACTTAGCTCAATATTACCGACTGTTCGAGATGCATGGTTGTTCCCAATTTAAAAGTAATGAATCCTATCCGTAATCCCATGATTAGTAGAACATCATCCACATAAATCAAGTGTTTCCTCATCTATCTGCTTAAATTACATCATTAAAATAGGCTCCTAAATGCCTTTATTAATGTCTCTAATAATTTTATAAGGGCTAGTTTTATTTACAATATACTTAATTTTATCAGGTTTAATGCATTTGACAGTAAAGGAGCAGCTAACAATGTGTCTCTTTAAAATACATGAAGTGCTATAATGTTTGAAGCATTTTCAGAGAGAGTAAAATATCTTTTCTTACCTGAATGAAGTATTCTTTATACCTTGTAATAGAAAACAATTCAGTTTATGTTGCTTTGGGTTTGTGCTACTTCAAAATTGTACAAAGATTGGGAAGAACCTAAATGCTAATTAAAGTACTGATATGTTAAACATTGAATATATCTATTATATATATATTATGTTAAACACTATATGTATCTATTTTGTGTGGCTTTTATCATCATAGAAATCAGTATACTTTCCTTAAAACAGTAAGTGACCTCAGTCTGTTGTGGAAATGTGAACACAGGGTTAGAAGAAAATGAGGAATGTAGTTCTTAGTAAACCATGGTAAATAGGTAGCTTTAACTCACAACATCATGTAGGAATTATGTTTGCTTTCCTGCATTAGGCTACTGTAGCATCTAAGGAGAAAATTTTAATGTGGAATGTTCCCTAAGTCAAGATATGGTTAAAGTTGTGTTAATCTGTAACATAATAACACTTCAGAGGGTCTTGTTCCTTTGTGTGTTAACTTCTTGTCTGATTTGGCATTTATTAACTATATTAAAACTGGAAGCCAGAATTTAACTATGTGCAGGATAAGCATTTACATATGTGCATGTATAGCTGAATTTTCTAATTGTCTAATCAAGAAAAGAAAGGCTTACACTAAATATTAGCTTTCTAAAATAATAATTCCAAAGTTTAATGGTAAATTAGTGAACACTATATACCTGCATGGAAGTGTATTTTTAAAATGGCCCAAAACTTGAAAATAAACCAAAAGCAACTCAAGCTTTTCTAAAACAGACAATTTAGAAGTTTAAAAGACTAAATTAGGAGATGTTCAGTTGATAATGATAACTGTTTTTCTTCACACTTTTAATGAAAAATATGATAAGAAGACAAGCAATACTATGCCTCTGGCTTTAAGTGGAAATGCCAGTAGGGGTTCTGTATTACGTTAAGTATTTAAAGTTGATCAACATCCTAAACATGATAAGGAGATTAAGTGTTGATTCACCTCCTATCAGTGGAGTAGTAATCCAGCATGACAAGTGCTCTAATCAAATGCTTGTGTTTGTCTGTCATTGGCTCAGAATCAGATACAATCAGTCATTATGTTTTGCTGTTTCCAATACAGCTTATTCAACTTTGATTGTTTATAAATTAAATTTAAAAGTACTTGTTATGGTTAGGTGTGTGGATTCCGTGAGATTGTGTCTTCTAAGTATAAAGAGAAATCAAAGGCTAAGAGCATCTATGAGGATTAAGTTATTTCTCTCTTCCCCAGCAATTAGCAGCACTCTAAGCAGAGATCAATTGTAATTGAGGAACTGGTAAAGGGCAATAAACAAATCACTTGTACTTTCACCAGAGTCGGAAAGAGGCTTGTTGGTTTACAGAACCCTGTTATTCAATCCAGAAGCCTGTAGGTTGTAAATTGTCCATTACAGTTGTCACTAGACTGCTAAATAGAAGTTATGTACTATATTAAAGACACAGGAAAAGAAAGTCCCCTAGTCTTTGTCTCATAAAAAAGACAACATAAAGTTAAAAAAATTAAAATATATGATATTGAACACTTCAAGTGATGCATAAGTTTAGCAGTCTGATAGGATAAGAAAATGAATTTGGAGCTATTTAATCTTTAACATTAAAATATGATATGGGGGAGCCTGAGAGATAGCTCAGAGGTTAAGATCACTTGCTGCTCAAGGGGAGGACTTCAGTTCAGTTTCTAGCACTTAAATCGTGCCTCACAACGTGTTGAAATTCCAGGTCCAAGGATTTACAGTGCTTTCTTACTAGTTCCTTGAGCATTGTATACACACAGCGAACTTACAGAAACGCAGACAAAATGATCATGTACATAAAAATAAGAATAAACAACACTTAAAATATATGTGGAAAAATATATAAACTTTGTGAAACTTTTTTTTCTGTCTCCATGATCTTTTGATTTTATTTGAATTCTATAAATACTACTGGGTAGACACCCTGAGAAGTTCATACCAATCAGAGAGATATTTGCACCCTCATATTTATTTATTCTATGTTAACTACAGCAAAGAATTGGGATTAACTTATCTGTCCATCAATAGATAGATAAATAATGAGGATAATGAATATTGTATCTATCTGTTCTATCTTTGCATGTATCTATGTATCTATGTATCTATCTATCTATCTATGAGTTCCTTTCAATAATATTTATAAAATATGCATTTTAAATTGCTTTAATATTATAGGTTTTTAAAGTCTGTCTTATTTTAAGAATGATACATAATACACATATATGTATATGTATAAATGACAAAAATATTTAATTTCTTTGATTATTTAGGAAAATCATCCATATAAAAAAGCATACCAGGAAGTACTATTTGAAATTTCTTCTATATTTTAAGCAAGATTTGAATAATTTGTCATTTGAGTTGTCTGAGGTATTAAAGGGTCTGATATCAAATTCCCAGTAATTTTAAAAGTCATGGCATTAATACATTTTTGTGGTAAAAAATAACATTTTAATTAGACGTTTTTAAAAAATATAATGAATCGGGTAACAAAAATTCTAAATAATATCTTATATTGGGATTGCAATCTACTTTCAAAACTGATAAAATATTCATTAGGTGCATTTGCCATGAGATAGAAAGCTCCTGGGAAACAACATATGGATTCTAACGTCAAACAAAAGGTACAAAATTGCAGAAGAATCCATGTGGAAACATTTGTTACATATAATTTGTTTAAGAGTCTATAAAGGAACATCTGACAGCTTAACATAAAAGTATCTAATGATATAAATTCACCATAGCTAATTTTGAAACCTATAATATGGAAAAAAATCATTATGTATGTAACAAATAAATAAATAAGGTGTTTATACAAATATATGCACATTTTAAGTCATATAGGAATTAATGAATGCCATGATAAATAAAATGCCTAAAAAAGGAAGTAAGTTTTGATATGATTCACGAACTTCAATTTTATACAGATGAAGGAGGAGATTATGCTCCCCCACAGAATGGCTCAGTCTGGCATGTTTTAAGCAAGTGAGATATCACAAAATTTTGAGAAAATATTAATAGATGTTGATCTCTGTGCATCTAATACTTGTATGCTGACACAAAATGCTTAGAATGTATATATTTCTTTTTGCAAAATAGTTTAAAATGGGATGAAAACATGAAAAATAAAAATAATATTTGCAGTATAATCAATACTGTCAGAATTGGAAAAAATTAAACATTTTATTTAGGAGGTAATGAATGCAATTATTGTGCATAAAATACACCCTCTGAGCTGCTGTTTGATGGGACAGATTCGAGTCATCTGACTAGAACTGGACATTTAATAGAACATGTATAAATTTTATATATTATACTTCATTTACACTCATTTGTATGGATACATCTATGTATCTGAATGTTCACCAGTTTGTTTGTTGTAGATTATTATAGATTTTCAAGTGAACAAAATGTGAAAGCTGTTGTTTACCTATTGATACAAAAAAATACCTATTCCCGGTCAATATTCAAAAGAAATGTGCTGTAAACTAACAGACCGAGGTTCTTTAGTTTTGCTGAGAATTTTAGGGGCTGAAGTGACTCCCTTTTTTATTATGGCACCTTAATCCATTTAATTGAAATTTCCCCTTCTAATCATAAGAGGACTTGGTTTTAGGGCATTCATCTTTAAAAATGGTTTAGAGTGAAGAAAACAACTTAACTTTGAACTTACTCTTTTCAAGGTATATCCCTTAGAAAACTGTCAGCAGTAACCATTATAATAAAATGTTAAAAATAGCAAAATAAATATTCATGTAGTCTAAAATATAGCCTTGCTTAGAATTTTCCTCTTGTGTTACAGAAATTAAAACCTGAGATATCATTTTTTATGTCATTAACAATAAGCCATCTCTGATCTCCAACAAGCTATACTCTGCCCTATGCTTTTATTTTCCCAGGAGATCTTAATTGAAAAAACAGTTCATGGATATGAGATATGACTTAGTGACAGAAGTAACCCTCTAGAATAGGGGCAAAGTCCCATTTTCCAATTTGCACTGCAGGTAGATTTTTCTTTCTTTCTTTTTTTTGGTATAAACTGTTTCTTTTTACTGCTTATCTATTTTCTCATCTAATATGCAGACTTGCTGTAAGTTTTATTTGTCAAATGAGTATCAGCACAACCAGGAACCACAACATAGGTTTAAAAGTTATCATGGGGATAGATGAATCAATGTGTTATCCACAGTTTGCAATATAGATATTTTTATTGCAATAGAATATAATAAGTAGTAGAAAGTAATATTTTTAAAGGAGGTATTCCTGTGCTCTTGAATGTTGATAACATCTGGAGGAAAAACAGAAATGATAGTAATGTGGTAAAGAAGATTGCTATAACCCACACAGGGTGAGCATGAGTGCTGAGCAGCAGGTCTAGGAGGATGCTCCACAGGAGTCATGACGACAGTGTGCAAATTATGGGAACAGGGTGGGGCACTCTAATTCCTGTAAATTTGTTTAACACACTTTTCTGAGTTGGAATAGTAAGCCATTTAATTACAATAACCACTTTCATATTTCATTTTGTTTCACTTGTTCAAAATTGATAAATGGCTTGAAATGAAGTAGCTAAAGAATTAGAGAAAGATTCTAAATGTAAATTTGCAAGACTTTCTAGCAAACAGGCAGTCTTTCCTGTTTTCCCATTAAATAACAAATAGTATATATAATTAAATCCATGTGGAGAAATCTGCTCTGAAGTGTGGTAGTTTCTGTGAAAAGTCTCTTTGGGAAGTGATTAGGTCATTGATGGTGTTGCCCTCATGAACTGGTTTGGCACCTTATGAGTCTGGAGAATTAGCTGGTTCTTCCTACCATGTAATCTCCAAAACAGAGTTGATCTTTATCCAGCAAGGAATCCACACCAAAGCCTGCCTAAGACGGCTGTCTGCTTTTGAGCGTTCAGCCTCCAGAACTGAGTACATATGTTCACCAACTCCCAGTCTAAGGTGTTTTGTGATACTAAACCTGAACAGACAGTGATAATAAAGGCAACTCATTTCTCTTTTTTAGTTCTTTCTTTCTTTTTCCTTTCTCATTTCTATAATTGTTATAATGATAACAACAATAAGGTAATAATAGAAAATTTTAGGTATCTGGAAAAAACCCGTTCAAAAATAAGCACTGTATCTTTAACAACATTTACTTTGGAGAATATTTTCCACACAAAATAATCACTAGCCAAATAAATATTTTACTTGGTAGAGTTCAAATAACTAATGAAGGAATTTGGGAAGCACTTGATTGTTTCATCAAGTCATGTTTTCAGTAGAAATAAAGATTTTAATCATTTTATCAAAATTATTTAGCTGTGAAAGTACAATGAACAATTCATGGTTGCTAACCACTGACTATAATCCCTGTGACATACTCTTACAAGCTAGGAATGTCCATTAGGAGAAACCAAGCAGATAAATAGTTCAGAAAGAAGTAACAAATATTAAAATTATTCTTTCTAATCCATTAAAAATTCTTTTTATAAAGAATTAAAATACATATACTTATTTTCTAAAAAAATTTAAAAGCATGACTTTTGATATTTTACTTCAAAGAAACCATACATAATATAGTTTATTTGTAAATGATGAGGGAGGACCTCTGAGACACCTTGTTCCTGCAATGAGATGGGTAGATAAAAATCTGGCACTACATTGCTATTAATATTGGTAAATTTGCATTAGAAATGAAACTATAAGCATGTGATCATATTTTTCTGTACTGTAGAGTGGTGCATTAAGCTGTAAATGTTATAATTTGACTTTTCAACTGAGATGTCTACACCCACATCAAGGTTAAAAGAATCCACTTGACATGATGGCATTAAAATCAACTTTTCTAATTCTAGCTACCTTTTAGACATTTTTGATGTATTTTGTTACTATGTTTTATTCTTTAACTAAATAATACTAAATATCAACAAGGCAGAAAGAAAGGTAATTCAATTTATTTTACTGTCTTCTTCCTGATAAAACTACCAGAGAGAACAATGCGATAGTTGGCAACCTTTCTGTGTTTATCTCAAGTTGTTCTAAATTATTTATTATATTTTCTTAGCACATTCCTTCTTTGGAAAATTCCATTATTTTTAAGAATAATACATGAATTTTAAACTCCAGGAAGCTTTTATATTGCAAAAAGGGAGAGCAGAGAGAATGTAAATTTTTTTCTTCTATATCAATGAGACACAAGCAACTAGATGCCTCAAGTGGAGGAAACTCTGTGGGTCACTTTCCATGATAATGGATAAAGGAACTATCCCTCTTCATCTGCCCACCTGAGAGAAGGCCAAGGTCATACCTAGACCTACTCCAGGTCAGTTTTGAATCATGGTTCCCAGTCATTTTACCAATGAGAATCTGAGACTCTTACACCACAGAAAATGACTTAGGAGCTTATAAATTCTTCAGTTTTACTCAAGTAAATCTTGCTGTTGTTTACTGAGGTCCTAGAGATGAAGTGTGTCCAATACCTAGGAAACCGCACTCTGGCCTTGATGTTGGACAGGTTGAGCAAGCTTGACAGACTAGCTGCATGAGGCTAAATGATGATCCATGTTGTCAGTTTGCCAAGAGAACATCAGAACTATTGAATAAGGAAGGGCACTCAACCATCTCTTAAAAGCTAGTGTTACCGTAAGTATTGGAACCTCAGGTCTTCCATCCAGATGAGATTAAGTGTTCGAAGTGTCATTTGCAGATCTCAGACCAGTCTCACGAGTGCTGAAATGCTTAGAGTAGAAACATGAAGCCTTTATCCTCTCACATATTGTATTTTATTGTCAGTCCTTGGAAGCCTATTTGTTTTCTTTTTTCTTTTTTTATTAGATTAACTAATTTATTTTTCAAAGAAATCTTTTCTCGTTTTACACACCTATACCACTTCTACTCCCTCCCCTCTTCCTGCTTTCCCATCTTTCCCCCATCCCATCCCCATCCACTCCTAGAGAGAAAGGCTTCCCATGGGGTGTCAACAAAGTCCAACACTTCACTTTGAGGCAAACCAAGGCCCTCCACTCTATATTTAGGCGGAACAAGGTATTCCTCCAAAAAGAATGAGCTCTAAAAACCCAGTTCAAGCATAGGGATAAATCCTGGTCCCACTGCCAGTGACCACAAAGACTGCTCCAACCACACATCTGTCGCCCACATTCAGAGGGCCTAGTTTGGCTCAGCTGTTTCTGTGGGTATCCCCATTATGGTCTTGACCCCTTTGCTAATATTATTGCTCCTTCCTCTCTTGGACTGCTCTCCAGAAGTTTGGCCCAGTTTTCAGCTGTGGATCTCTGCATCTGCACCCATCAGTTGCTGGATGAAGGTTGTATGATGACAGTTAAGGTAGTCATCAATCTGATTACAGGGGAAGGTCAGTTCAGGTACCCTCTCCACTAGTGCTTATGGTCTTACCTGGGGTCATCTTCTTGGAATCCTGGGAATTCCTCTGGTGCCAGGTTTCATGCTAGCCTCACAACGGCTCTGTCAATCAGGTTATCGTTTTCCTTGCTCTCTTCTCTCTGTCCTTGCACCAACTTGACCATCCTGTCCCCTCATGTTTTCCTCCCCCCCTTCACTTTTCTCCTAACACACTTCCAATTTTCTCAGGAGATCTTGTCTATATCCCCTTTTCCAGGGGATCCATGTATATTTCTCTTTAGGTTCTCCTTGTTCCCCAGCTTCTCTGTGGTTGTGGATCATAGGCTGGTTATCCCTTGCATCCTCTACCTTTTATGAGTGACTACATACTGTGCTTGTCTTTCTGGGTCTGCCTTACCTCACAATATTTGAACTACTTTTTCATAAAATTCTCAAGGATATGTGAATATTTAAGTTGAAATAAACAGAACTAAGATCACAAAGGGATACTTCATAGATTTTCTTATTTATTCTAGAGAAAATGATTGCTATTATTTGAGTTTTCTTCATTAACTTCCTAAACAGAAATCAAAATGCTAAACCATGTCCCCTGTAAGTCCATGTTCCAGAGTGATGATGCCCAGTCACAAAGGACCTACAGTGGATCTGAGCAAAAATATCTAAATGAATTAAGAACCTATAGGTTGCAAAAACTATGATAGGTAACTCTCATAACTCCACAAAGTCCACACCATGAAGAAAACTAAGAAAAAAAAACTAAGCTGGAAAACCAGTGAATTACAATAGTTATTCTAGTGAACAAACTCATGGATTATATTAAGAGATAAAAACAAATCACATCTGTCCCTTTAAAACATTCAACGTACAGTTAGATTCTATAAATTTCTTTTGTCTTCCTGCTGGAAGGTACTTTGGTCTTATTCTGAGGTTGAGTCTCCATATGTAAGTCATTCCTGCTGATACCATAAATAATCATCTTTTCCAAAGACTTGGCTCATTTGCAAGTAACAGAGGCTAACTTAGTCTTCCTGGAGAAATGCCAGTGGTAGTTAGACGTTTAGGAGACTCCCCAAAGGAAAGATTTGAAGTTCCATTTGTGCAAATGGGAAATATTTATTTAGTCTCACTCTTAGAATAGTATCAGACAAAGTAGCAGGGTTGGAAGAAGTTTCCTTGACAGACTAAAGCACCAAACTTCTTGCCATCACTGTGGCTTTTATAGCCATGTTATCACAAGGTGGTGAGAAGCAACAAAGGTGACAATGTTGTTGTTTCTACTTGACTCAGGTTTTGTGGTAACGCAGGCGCGAAACCAGGTCTCCTAACTGCTTTGCTGTTGTGGTCAGAACAATGAGGGAACACAGGCTGGAAAGTCAAAGCTGCATTGGTTTGAATATGAATGAAATAGAACAGGAATTAAGTCTTCAGCTCTAGTAGACACCAAGTTCAATCTCTACACACAATTAGAACACTGTGGCAGCATTGTTGTTAGTTTCATTTTAAACCTAAAAAGGAATTGTATCTATGTAGTAGATGCTACTACCTGAGACACCTGAAGTTGTTGAAAACACATTTCTTATGTTTAAACGTGGTTTTGTGCCATATGGAAGTAGATCATCTCCCAGCAGTGGTGGCACACTTCTTTAATCTCAGCACTTGGGAGGCAGAGGCAGGTGATCTCTGTGAGTTCGACACCAGCCTGGTTTACAGAGGAGGTTCCAGGACAGTTATGGCTGTTACATAGAGAAACTTTGTCTTCATAAATCAAATAAATATATAAAGAGGAAAAAGAAAATAGATCACCATTTAATTCTTGCTAAAGTAACATAAAAACCAACGCATAGTGAAGTGTAGATGAAATATTTGAAAATAGTATCATCTGAGGATTTGGCCATTTCTTCTGACATCACCATGTATAAATCACATCCAACTGTCCTGATCACATTTTTATTTTTAATTTTATTTATATAATTTATAAACACAGAGAAATCTCAGAAGGTTTCTTAAGAATGAAATAGAAGAAACTACAAAAAAAATCTGTTTTTCAGTTTGTGTTTTTGCAATCTAATTTGTTCTGCTAGCTAAATTATCAAGTGACTTTGCTCACAAGAACATTAGAATGAGACCACACTTGATATAAAATAGAGAGTGACTTTAATGTCAACAGGTGACTACTTCATGGACCACCCAACCATCCTGAGTGCAATTCCTAGCATGCTACTTCAGTTTCATGGAAAGTGCGCTATGGTGAACATATCCCAGGGCTTGTTGTACCCACTCCATGTAGCATGTCCTCTGTTCAGTTTCAGACATCCACACTGGTCAGAGCATGTCCCTTTCTGGCATCTGAGAAACAGTTTTTGGTTCATCTCAGGGTATCATTTGTTCATGTATAATGATAATAAAATAAAAACTTACAAGTAAAAATAACTGGAAATTTCCAGAAGTTCCCCAGACTTTTTGTCAACCAAAGAAGAATAGAAAACCTAGAAAAGAATGACATAAGTGTAAATCCTTAGGCAAGCGGTGGCAAAATCCTTGTCCTTGAAGCTTGTATAAATAACTTTCCAGTGTTTTTTTAACCTTTTCTCTGCCCTCTCTCTCAGTCACTCAGCAGTGAGGCTTGTCACTCCACTTGGTCACATCCATCTTTTTTTTATTGATGTCCACTTTGGTATCTGTACAGGTCATCAATTTTGCTGCCTCTTAGGCAGCTAGTGGGAATGTACAAGTTAAGTCAGTGGACTTTGTGTGTCAGGCTTGAGGAGGGCAAGGGAGAAAACGTCAGCTTTCCTTAGCACTAACAGTCCCAATCAGATACTGGCACTGGGCCTCATAAATCTTGCGGATGACCCAGGTGAACCCTGAGGCTCAATGCTCACTGAAAACTGATCAGGCGTCTGCTTAGTTTAACAGGCCGGTTCTCCGTGACAAGTGAAGGGTTCAACAAATGCACAAAACAGATATATATTAGTTGAAAAACTAATGGCTTTTAAAAGAATGTTTGACAATTGTTTAAGGCTGTCTGTAGATCCATTATGCTGATAAACGACCAACAATGGTGGATGCCAAGACCGGTCTGGTTAGAAAGGTATCAATGTAAAATTGGCTATTTTTTTTCTCACCCTTTTTTGTTTCCTTCCTTGTGATCTTGTCTTTTTTTTTTTTGGTCATATTCGGTATGGATTCTATGAGCTACATATTTAGGAAACTTAGGAAAATACCTGTGCAGATTATTTAACCTTGTAGTCCAAGGGGACTTGAAAAGACTGGGAGACTATCCTCAGTGACCTGAAATTGACCGCCTGAACTTCGAAGTTAGGGTCAGTGGGGACCCAGAATCAAAGGTCAGCAGCTGGTCAGCTGCCCTGAGCCCGGACATGCTGAATAGGAAGACTTTATGGCTGTGATTTATGCTGTGTGCGGAGACAGGTTAAGACTTTCAAACACACCAACGGCTCCCATGCATCGGGACTCCCTGCTCTTGGAAAGGAAATTCTGATTGTCCAGCTGAAATCTCTTGGGGATACGGCTTGAAGTATTTTACCCTCTGTGTCTAGAGATTCATTCCCACACTCGACCTCTGAACGTGACAGGGTTAGTGTTTCCAGATTTATTTAAACCGTACAAATGCACCAAATGAAGCGCTCTCAGACTCTGATTCATTGCAAAGGCAGAATGAGCACTAGTAATGAATTATTTGGGGATGCATTTCACTTCTTCAAAAGTTAACTCTCAAATACGCTGCTTCAGAGTGCAGATGGTGGTAATCAAAGTTACCCCATATAACACACTCCTCTCAAAAGATTTGTGATTTGATCTGTTCTGAAAACTTGGTTCTTGTGAATTTATGTTATTGATGTATTGTCATTTATTTTTTGTTTTCTTGGCAGTATAGAGATAAAAATAATTTTTCTTCTACCAGAGAATAAATGTCTTCAAAACTTAGCTTTCTCCCCCTAATCTGAATGTGATGGAGCTAGAAACAGATCGTGAACACTCCTTTAACAGAAATGTGCAAATGTGCTGCCTATCTTTGTTCAGCTTTAGCATCCCTAGCAGACCGCAGTGAGGATCTGAGTCATGGTACAATCATGAATGGCATTTTTACTGAGTCTGATAGAAAAAAAATGGAACACAATCTTTAATGGTGAGAAACTACTTGGTGCTGTAAACCTTTAAGCCCTGCTCTGCCTTTCTGCAGCGCAGTCAGTGCCTCTGGGTGCAAGTGCCTCCGTAATTTAAATGGGCTGGGATCTAATAAATGCAATTCACAAGGTATTAGTCTATAATGTGGTCTAATTTAATTTACTAAGTGAGAGAAAAAGGTAAAACTGGAAATATATTCACATTGAAGAATTGCTAGTCTGCAATAGCAGTTAATTTCCATAACGGGCTCAAGACACAGTGTAAATGAGGGTACACAGCTCTAAGCATATATTTGTAAGTGCAAAATTTGGGTGACCGCTGGATGCCCTGGTGGATTGCCGGGTACACAATAACCAATCGTACTATGAATAATAAGTGAGTCACTCTCACAGGGTATGTGATCCCCTCTCCTCACAGACATATTGTTACCTCTATTCCTCCCTGTTCTGTTAAAGCCACACTAATTTTCATTTTCCTCCCATTGACACTGTCCAGTGATACACCTAGAAAATGTCTTCATAGTGTTAAAACTTTATTTAAGATTCTGCTTTGGAGGGCTAAAGTAAAGAAAAAAAAAGACTCTCCATTTTACAGTTTTCTAATGCTTTGTTCCTAGTGGTGGCCCACCTTTCTGGCACCAGGCTAGCAATTCTGTAGTTATAAAGCCTGTGTAGGGTCACTTGGTGAAAGTCTTAGAAAGGACAAGAGGCCTCAGGCAGTAAGCTTCCTTTCACACCACTGCCATAGCCTCTGCCCTTGCAGTGGCAGAACTCACTTCTGTCAGTGGCTCTTCACACTTCAACATTGCTAAAATGCTGTTTTCCTGCTGCATTGACTCTGCTGTGAAGAGTATCCTCGTTCTTGGACAAGAAAAATCAAAGCTAATCTTCCTAGTTCACTGTAAATAGATATTTTAGAAACTCAGTTAATTAAATTTTTCATTATGAAGTATTTTCTATTACTAGAAGGAGTTAAAAGTAGACAGGGAACACAGGGCAGCAATTAATGAGGTGACTGAAGATCCAAAGGGATTCTGATTTACAAAAATGGTTCCAGAGAAAGTCTGTGGTGAAGCAAATCCCTAAAGGAGTGGAAGTTCACTCTAATAATAATCATTATTGATTAATTGGTACCTTTGAAAGCTCTTACAGTAGTAGTCAATGAACACTTTTGTTTTAGTCTTTGCCCTTGGTACTGTTGATTGATTCATGGATGATCTTGTTAAAAAAAACCCAAGCAGATTAATATTGAAAATGTGTTAGCCAGTAATGAATAAAGAATTTAGTACATAGAACAGTTCTCTTTGGAAAATACAACCCTCCCTTTTTGCAAGAACTAAGCCTCCTGGACTTTTTCTTAATCATTGACAACTCAGTCTGTGGGATTCTTACATCATAGTTTTTTTTAAATATTTGTTTATTTATTATGTATACAATATTCTGTCTGTATGTATGCCTGCAGGCCAGAAGAGGGCACCAGACCCCATTACAGATGGTTGTGAGCCACCATGTTGTTGCTGGGAATTGAACTCAGGACCTTTGGTAGAGCAGGCAATGCTCTTAACCTCTGAGCCATCATAGTTTTTAAAACCCTATGCTAACAAATATCTGAAGGAGTAGACAGAATCTTTAGTTGTTTGTTCCAGGCCAGGCTCCAAGGCTACAGAGAAACCCTGTCTCAAAAATCAAAAGCAAACAAACAACAACAACAACAAGAAAAAAGAATATTCATTTGCTTTTATTGCCAGATTATTTGAGATTTCCCACTTTCGGGTTGCAATTAAAATTTCTCAATTTCTTATTATTATCAATAACTTTTGTAATCTCAAACATGTTAACTTTAGGTATAGTAGCTGAATTCTGTATCTAACAACATGAGAAACAGGACCCTGTTTCACCGTTCTTTCAGAATATAATACAAATTTAGAGACAAGAGAGAAAGGAAGAGGGAGAGAGAGAGAGAAAGAGAGAGAGAGAGAGAATCTTTCATGAAGCCTAACTAGCAACACATGAATGGTAGTTGTGTTAAAGATCTGAGACATATCAAGTTGTGCTCACTCCTATGCCCAGCAGTTGGTTTTAGTCAATAGCTACAGGGCACCAAGACAAATTGGAGGATTGCCCTTGTTAAATTAAGAATAATTTTGCCTCCTGCTCTTTCTTAACTGGGCCTTATAGTTAACTTATCTTGGGGGAAACATTGTTTAACAACAACAAAAAGTACTCAAATAAGAGGCTAAATTTCTCTGAAAACCAATAATTACAAAGCAAATATTTTTATTAATATATTTAGTCCAACAATTTTAGAGAAGTGATGGCCTCATTATTTCTCTCTGTAATCCAGAAGATTAGCTGATACACTTTTTACTAGGTTTTATATACCAATAATATTAATAACATTCAAATAAATTTAACTATTAAGGCTTCACTATACTTACAACTTTTAATTCTTATAATAGGATTACATAATACTAATAGATTGGTATCACTACTATTTCTATTGACAGGTGAGGAAACTGAGGCACAGATATCATAAAACTAGGAAAATACTGGTTAGTGTTGGTATTGCAAGCCAGGAAGTCTGTTTTTAGAAACATGTGTGAACATGTTGCTATCAGGACTGACTACACAACTGTGCTGTTGAAAGCCATGACATCTCTAGTGCTTTCTATGCACCTTCTAGTTCCTTCTGTGCACATTAAGAAACAGTTTCTCAGATTACTTACTTCTCTGCAAGTTTATATTATCTAAATATAAGACAGAATACAACACTCATCATTTACATTTAAAGTCCATTCACATAAATGGGATATTTTCTTCTAAAGAATTTATGTTCACTCATTCATTCATTTTCTTTTTTTCCATTTTATTTATTATTATTAAAAATTTCCACCTCCACCTTCCTCCCATTTTCCTCCCCCTCCCCCATTCCCCCTTCCCCTCCCTTTCCAGTCCAAAGAGCA